>JASANG010000426.1:0-254128 GCA_030248215.1 Enoplolaimus lenunculus | reverse complement strand
TTTCGCCAAACATGCAGAAGTGCGAAACCAGTAACCATGGTTACGCTAGGTTGAAGTCTGTAAATTGAACAAGCTAACTCTCAAAGTTTCAGTAGCTACTTATACGAGATAGTTCGCAATAATAGAAACTTGCCAAAATATAAAATATGCCACGAATTAATTTAGACTTTTTAACCAGAGCGACTATTATTTAAAAAGCAGTATATATGTTCAAGCAATAAAAATAATTTAATTATACTGTACAATTTAGATATTATCAAACATTCTTTATTACTACGTATATTGCAAAATTTAACACTACACATAACTAACCCGTATGAGTCATTTCAGCGCCAGACGACGTAATACATTTGGAAGTACCAAAATCACATAATTTGCACACATTTTCGGACGAAATGACCACATTGGACGGCTTCAAATCTCTGTGTACGATACATACAGGAGCGTCATGATGATGAAGATATTTTACACCAGCAGCGATATCCGAAGCCCAAGTAAGAATGTGTTGAAAGGTAAGTTCGATGTGAGTTTGCTCATGAAGAAAGTTGGCTAGCGAACCATGAGATGCGAATTCTGAAAAGCAGAGGAAACTTTCAAACGATTACGGTTACGCGAGGCAGCTACGTAGTGGGACGGGGACTTACTTGGGGTCTTTCTCACACCTGCTGGCAAACTTGGATCCAAACTCATCGAATGTATATTTACATATCATTTTCAGGCGAGTAAATTAACTATTCGCTAATAAGTAGATTATGAAGTAATTGTAAATCAGAATGATCTTTTTATCTACTACTACTTAGTGAACTATGTTCGTTCTAAAAATTTCAAGTATCGGCAAACGTTTGTAAACAGCTCAGTCACAAAACTGCGAAATGGCGCTTGAATTACTCCGCGCTGTAAACACGGTATATATCATGTCGAAAATAGGGTGAATAGGCAGGCAAGGGCTGACCTTATTGAAATATGTAACTACTTATTGAATTATGCACAAAGTAAATGAGCTTCACCGTTACGATCCGCAAAAGAATTAGTGCCTTTACAGCTCCAAAAAACTGAATTATATTCCGATGTCGAATATCTTTGAGGATGTTTAGCTAAACAATCTTTCAAACCCTAAGATGCAGCCAGGGTACGACCAAATATTAGGTTAAAAAAAATGTACACATATACTTATGCGGCCACCAAACTACCAAATATATACGTATATATTCCAAAACACAACTATTATTGTATATTACGTATATTAAAACATCCATACGTGCAAACTAAATGATAACATCATATTCACAAATTAACAAATTCAGCGCTATTACGTTTTCCTTCTTTTTATCCTAACCTCACGCTCAAGCACCAGGACTTTTTTCACCGCTACTTAGGCATTTGCCGATTTCCACTACACACGCGATAAACAGCTCCGAACGAGCCAGTGCTAAGCTGCTCGAAAACTTGAAGTCATCAAAATCTATCTTCTGGCAAAACTCCGCCTTCTACTGAACATCATAGTTTTCTATGATATATTTTTGTATTACACGATCGGGCAACTATATAGGTCACGTCTAAGCGTGCAAAAATACACGCGGGCGCCTGCAACAGAATAACAAGATCTCTGCCCTTGAAAATATATAATGTTAGTGTAAAATATTGAACATGTACATAGAATCAAAACGGGAAAAGTATATTATATACCTATATTCAAATATACACTCGTTTGGTTGAAAAAGGAAAAATCAGAGAATGTGACTTTTTCAGCACACATTGATATATTTGTAGTCGGTGCTATCTAGCTATTCTAAAAATATATAATTTGATAAGGTAAATGACAATACATGGTTAATGACCGCATACCCGTAAAGGACCTGGTTAGGTTATTTTCAGACCCGCTGACAGCCTAAGGTACATTCTAAGAAAAAACTGCAATAAGTGTTCTTAAGCTCAGTATCCAAAATGCCTGATGGAGGAAGACCTAGAGTCGCTGATGGGGAACTATCCACGTGTTGACCTTAAGGATCATCCACGTGACATTTTAAAATTCTGAAGCGTGCTGTAAAAAATTTTCCACAAACTTCATTTAAGTGCTTGAGCAAACGCACCATGTGAAAATCGTTAAGATATAAAGGAATTTACAAAAGAGTGTACATACATAGTGACAAGTTTTGATAGGCAAGGGTCCTACGAAGGGTCTAGCCGTGATCTATGTAGCTAAAATGACTGGACTTTTTAAGAATTGTCCCATGACAATACAGTATTCTAAGCCAGCATGCTCAATGAGACACGCCACCCCATAATAAGCTGTTCAGTTACCCGGATTTATGCCTTATAAGAACCTCAACATTACACTCATGTATCTGGGTTCTTTCATGTTTTACTCATGCTCCGTGTTGAGGTTTTATCTTGCCTCAATGCATCCTCATGTTACACATACTGCTAGAAAACTGACGAATTTTGCTCAATAACGTCTAATTGTCGACATATATAATAGATCACCACCAACTAGTAGGTGTATAAATCAATAAATCTGGTTTCACCGCCGATTTATACAGATAAGCTGAATCTTCGATAGTGCTCCCACCACACTAGCTAAGAATTTCATCATGCTAGTTTTTCACACACAACTTATTATTAAAATTTGTGATTTAAATGCTAAAACGGAAACCTTGCGCGTGTACTTTATTCTATGAGCTGCAGTATAAATATGCCATTATAATTGCAATAGCAAATGTTGTTCCTTCCGACATCTTGTATTGCGAGTCCTGAGTTCTTGAGAACTTTGTGTTGCGTCTTAAATTACCACCGTCAGCTCAGTCCCTTACCACTGACAGACTCTGGACAAAACAGTTGCCCTTTAAATAGCGTATTGACAATTTAGCATGGGTATGGACGGCAACGTGACCAAGCATAGGTCGTCCATAGAGAGTGCGAGTTGTCAGTAGGGTCTACACAGGATATGAGTGACATTTGGACATGTAATTTGGAAACAGTAAAATTACAGACTTAGGGGCTCGTACGTGTGGACAATTTTTTACAGTAGCGTAGACAGTATAACGTGGATGACCCATTATAACGCTTGCGCAGATGCAAAAAATGTCCAGTTTACCCCTACAAAGAGAGTACGTTTTACAATTGTAGCTAGAGTGTCTGGACATAAATAATGGTGTGCTTTAGTGGTGTTTGTCCGCAGTCTGTCGTAAGGGAACGCACACAGTTTTATTTAAATAGTCCCTTCGGATGGACTCAGTAAATTTGTACACTGTGCATATGGCATAGGGACAAAAACATGTTATTGCCGTAAGGTTAAGACAAATATAAGCTTCCAAACTGGCTATGTTTATTGTCGGTACTCTGTAAGGATAAGTGATTCGCGTAAAGACCTACTGTCTTAGCCCACTCTGTTCACACAACGTTGATCCTCGGAGGGACAGGACAATTTTTTACTTTTTCGTGAGCGTTATAACCTGGATGCTCCATAATAAAAGAGGAAAATTCAATATATCTGGATCAAGAAAACTTGTTTGAATATATAATTTTGCATGAGCAAAATAACGAGTATTTTGCTCAGATTCTAGTTCGAGATCGAAACCCTTGTTAAGGCTGGAATTGGATGAACTCGCCCAGTCCCCTGACAATCCTAGTATTCCAGTCCTTGTCTACTAAGATCTTCCTAGTTTACAGAGGCAAGATAAACCTCATATGCAGCAGCAGTAAAACATGAAAGAAACATGAGCGTAGTGTTGAGGTTCTTATAAGACATAAAACCGGGTAACTGAACAGCTTATTTTGGGGCGGCGTGTCTCAGTGGTAGTGCGCTGGACTGAGAATCTGACGGTCATGGGATCGAAATCTCCTAAGAACGCCACTCATTGTTAGCTACAAGAACTCAGGACTAGTATTCGTCGAATACAAGAACATGCCGCAAAGAACAAGCCATTTTATAAACTTGCACATTGTAATGGCATATTTATACTGCAGTCATAGAGAAGTACAGCGCGCAAGGTTTCCGTTTTAGCATTTAAATCACAAATTTTAATAATAAGTTGTGTGTGAAAAACTAGCATGATGAAATTCTTAGCTAGTGTGGTGGTAGCACTATCGAAGATTCAGCTTATTGTATAAATCGGCGGGTGAACCAGATTTATTGATTTATACACCTACTAGTTGGTGGTGATCTATTATATATGTCGACAATTAGACGTTATTGAGCAAAATTCGTCAGTTTTCTAGCAGTATGTGTAACATGAGGATGCATTGAGGCAAGATAAAACCTCATATGCAGCACTAGTAAAACATGAAAGAACCAAGATACATGAGTGTAATGTTGAGGTTCTTATAAGGCATAAATCCGGGTAACTGAACAGCTTATTATGGGGTGGCGTGTCTCAGTTTTAGCATGCTGGACTGAGAATCTGTTGGTCATGGGATCGAAATCTCGTAAAAACGCCACTCATTTTAGCTACAAGAAATCACGGCTAAAAACCGTAGTACCCTTGCCTATCCAACTTGTCACTGTATGTACACTATTTTGAGAAAAATTCCTCGATTCTGAACTGATTCATGTTGTGTTCGCCAAAACACTTAAATGAATTTTGTTTTGTTTAAAAAAGCACGCTTCAGCTAAATTATCTAAATTATGTCCGATCTTAATGGTTCAACATGCATCTATATATTTCTCTATCAGTGCTCTTCTGGTCTGCTCCCCTCACAAGGCATTTTGGATACTGAGCTTAAGTACACTTTATTGCAGTTTTTTCTTAAGAAAGACCCTTAGGTATGTTAGCGGTCCTGCATCTAATCCCTACCCCAGTCGGTCCTTTACCACTATGACATAGCGGAGTATTAACAATGTATTGTCATTTACCTTATCAAATTATATATTTTTAGAATAGCTAGATAGCACCGACTACAAATATATCAATGTGTGCTGAAAAAGTCACATTCTCTGATTTTTCCTTTTTAACCGAACGAGTGTATATTTGAATATAGGTATATAATATACTTTTCCCGTTTTGATTCTATGTACATGTTCAATATTTTACACTAACATTATATATTTTCAAGGGCAGAGATCTTGTTATTCTGTTGCAGGCGCCCGCGTGTATTTTTGCACGCTTACACGGTGCACCTATAATAGTTGCCCGATCGTGTAATACAAAAATATATCATAGAAAACTATGATGTTCATAGAAGGCGGAGTTTTGCCAGAAATAGATTTTGATGATCTCGAGTTTTTCGAGCAGCTTAGCACTGGCTCGTTCGGAGCTGTTTATCGCGCGCGATGGAAATCGGCAAATGCTGAAGTAGCGGTGAAAAAAGTCCTGGTGCTTGAGCGTGAGGTTAGCTAAAGAAGGAAAACGTAATAGCGCTGAATTTGTTAATTTGTGAATATGATGTTATCATTTAGTTTGCACGTATGGATGCTTTAATATACGTAATATACAATAATAGTTGTGTTTTGGAAATATATACGTATATATTTGGTAGTTTGGTGGCCGCATAAGTATATGTGTACATTTGTTTTAACCGAATATTTGGTCGTACCCTGGCTGCATCTTAGGGTTTGAAAAATTGTTTCAGGCAAACATCCTCAAAGATATTCGACATCGGAATATAATTCAGTTTTTTGGAGCTGTTACAAAGGCACCTAATTTTTGTATCGTAACCGGTGAGCTCATTTACTTTGTGCATAATTCAATAAGTAGTTACATATTTCAATAAGGTCAGCCCTTGCCTGCCTATTCACCCTATTTTCGACATGATATATACCGTGTTTACAGCGCGGAGTAATTCAGTGCTATTCGGCAGTTTTGTGACTTGAGCTGTTTACAAACGTTTGCCGATACTTGAAATTTTTAGAACGAACATAGTTCACTGAGTAGTAGTAGATAAAAAGATCATTCTGATTTACAATTATATTTTATACCAATCTATTAGCGAATAGTTAATTTACTCGCCTGAAAATGATATGTAAATATACATTCGATGAGTTGGATTCGAAGTTTGCCAGCAGGTGTGAGAAAGACCCCAAAGTAAGTCCCCGTCCCACTACGTAGCTGCCTCGCGTAACCGTAATCGTTTGAAAGTTTCCTCTGCTTTTCAGAATTCGCATCTCATGGTTCGCTAGCCAACTTTCTTCATGAGCAAACTCACATCGAACTTACCTTTCAACACATTCTTACTTGGGCTTCGGATATCGCTGCTGGTGTAAAATATCTTCATCATGACGCTCCTGTATGTATCGTACACAGAGATTTGAAGCCGTCCAATGTGGTCATTTCGTCCGAAAATGTGTGCAAATTATGTGATTTTGGTACTTCCAAATGTATTACGTCGTCTGGCGCTGAAATGACTCATACGGGTTAGTTATGTGTAGTGTTAAATTTTGCAATATACGTAGTAATAAAGAATGTTTGATAATATCTAAATTGTACAGTATAATTAAATTATTTTTATTGCTTGAACATATATACTGCTTTTTAAATAATAGTCGCTCTGGTTAAAAAGTCTAAATTAATTCGTGGCATATTTTATATTTTGGCAAGTTTCTATTATTGCGAACTATCTCGTATAAGTAGCTACTGAAACTTTGAGAGTTAGCTTGTTCAATTTACAGACTTCAACCTAGCGTAACCATGGTTACTGGTTTCGCACTTCTGCATGTTTGGCGAAATATTTGTCATCATTATGCTTAGAGGACTAGTCTTATTTAGTCGTTTCTAGCCCATTCTAATATGTTTTTATAGGTACTTATCCTTGGATGTCGCCAGAAATGATACGAGGCGAAAAAGTAACGACTTCTACTGATACGTTTTCGTTTGGTGTCATTCTGTGGGAACTTCTCACGAGGCAGCAACCTTTCGCTGATGTGCCTGGCTATAGGTTTGTGACGCAGCTTTTTGATGCGTTTTTATAACTGCGAATGATGTTCGAAACCGGAATTTTATGTGTTTTGCTCTTTTATGTAATACATATTTAGGGTTGTTCTTAAGGAATAAGTTTGCATGTTTGAAGCTGGCCAGTTTCAGATTCATACGTTTATAGGGTCATTTATTTGGTGGGCTCACATGGCGAACGTCTCAGGATTCCGTCATCATGTCCCGAAGAGTTTGCGAAGCTTATCGAATCCTGTTGGTCTGAAGATCCCAACGATAGACCTCAGTTTTCGTATATTGCCGAACGGTTAACAGCAATGGACAGTGATGATGATTTAGGCCAGGGTATTTATTATTTTCTGGGTTGATTGACGCAGGTGTTTGTTGGTTTCGAATAAATGCATGTAAAGTTTGATTTTATTATAAATTTGCACTGTAAATACTTGAACAGCGAACTCTCAGTCGTTGCTCTTGTCGAGTTTAAATACAGTCTTGGTTAGAGCAGAAATGGGATTTGGATCGAAATTTGATGGAAAGAATTAAGTCTTAGCTTTATATAGCGAGCATGGTGACACCGAATCCGCGATTTCACCGAATCTAAATTTTGATTTAGTCTTGGGTTATGCTATACTTGACGTCCGGCGCCGTCCGTCACCGTGCATCACCCGTACGGCGACGGGTGACGGACGTCGCCGGACGTCAAGTATAGCATAACCCAAGACTAAATCAAAATTTAGATTCGGTGAAATCACGGATTCGGTGTCACCATGCTCGCCGTGCATCACCCGCACGGCGACGGGTGACGGACGGCGCCGCACGTCAAGTATAGCATAACCCAAGACTAAATCAAAATTTAGATTCGGTGAAATCACGGATTCGGTGTCACCATGCTCGCTATATAAAGCTAGCGAGCATGGTGACACCGAATCCGCGATTTCACCGAATCTAACTTTTGATTTAGTCTTGGGTTATGCTATACTTGACGTCCGGCGACGTCCGTCACCGTGCATCACCCGCACGGCGACGGGTGACGGACGGCGCCGCACGTCAGAAAAGTAAAACTGTAACTTGCATTCCGATTTAGCAAACCAAATCTTATACACGCAAAACCAACATTTCAATTTTGAAATACCGCAACTCAAAGTCATTGACACATGGATTGAGCAGCAAACTGGAACTATTGAAACTTTCTGAAAAATGATTCAGTCTGTTACAGCGCAATTTTAAAACACAAACAGCTGTTTTCGAACCTTGATGGATTCCTCTTTTTCACAACCGAATCCGAATTTCATTTCGGACCAGTGATTTTTGCCGAATCTGAAACCGAATTTTAACTCGTTGCTGCCACCACGATGCTAGTTATATATAGTATTGGTGTTAATTTCTCTAGTATTTCAGAAACAGACGATTTTGTCAAACAAAAACATAAATGGTTGCAAGAAATTGAAGTTCACTGCGAGCGGCTGAAAGCAAAAGAACGGGATTTGTCGGATACTGCGCTAAAATTGAAACAACAAGAGCAGTTACTTAAAAAACAAGCCGAAGACATTTCTGTGCATCACGTGAGTTCGTAAATATCTTTGAAGAATTATTAAAATTTTTAAAAAATTTGGGATCGTTCAGACTGCAATTAGAAAATTAATTCACTTTTTCTATTTAACGGTCAGCTGCTTTTGTATGTATTCTTTTTAACTTGTATTTGTAATTGAGTGGGCCCCTACGAATTCAAATAATGTGTTCGTGCCTCAGAAACATATTACATATCGCCAATAGTGTTACTGCAAAAAACATCTTTGAGTGTTGGTATTAAGTTACGTAGCTGTCTAAAATCTAAAAAAACGTATTTGACTATTGCTTTCTTTAGTTTAGTTTTAGCGATTATTATTTAAACGATCTCCGTCGTATGATGTTCTCACATGGGATGAATCTGACGTATCGAAATGGCTCACTGCGGTTGGCGCACGTCTGGGACTCTCCAAAGATTACACTGATCATTTATCGTTAACACTGTCTTTCAATCAAATCAAAGGAAACCGCTTGGTACTGCTTACTGACAATGATTTGACTGTAAGTTAAGTGATAGTCTTTGGAGATTGACCGGTATTCTCAAATGCATGTAGCACTTATAATAGTTCGGAATAGCTGTTATCAGGGTGCAACCGGAATTCCGGTTCCGGTTCCGGCATTTTTTCACCTTCCGGTTCCGGTTCCGGTAAATTTTTACCGGATTTAAAAATTCCGGTATTATAATTTGGCCGTTTTCTTAACTTTGCTAATTTTTAAGAATCTCTTTTGAAAGCCACTTGTACTCCGAATATAAGCCATTGATGGTGGATTTCACTTCAGTCGATGATGAAAATCTAAAATATAACAGGTAAAATAAATACCTATGTTCGACTAAGGTTGTTTCACAAATAATCGAGCAAAAAATACGATTAAAATGAAATTTTTGGTGAAATGCATTTTTCACTTTCCGGTTCCGGTTCCGGTAAAATTTTCAAATTCCGGTTCCGGTAAATTGTAATTCCGGTTGCACCCTGGCTGTTATAGCTTTTGAGGAAGTTAAAGGTTCAGCGAAACTGTGGCATTTAATTTTGTCGTATTTCTGTGCAAATTTTGAGATTCGCAATGGCAGAATCACGTGAGAATATGTGTCCTGAATTTAACGAATGAACACGTTTCTTGGCTGTGTGCAATTTCATTATTAATTATTCTGAAATTATGTTACACAGCGCACTGTATGAAAGTGTATTGATATGTATACGCAGTACAACTTCTACACTAGACGCGTTTTTTCTGAATAGGCAACACTATTTTAGAAATTTGGCGTTTCTGACGATGAAACACGACTCCAGATTTTAAAAGAAATATCTGTACTCAGTTTGGATAATGAACGGTTGGTAAATTTTCCACCGCTAGAACATGCAAATCGGCAACTTGAAATGGCCACATTGCCTCAACGAAAAGGAACGGCGGTGATTCGATTTACTTTGATATTTGGCTGTTATTACAGATGTGTGAATAGCGGTATTGATGAGATAGTTACAGTAAGTCTAAGTGTAAATATATTTGGGTTTACTGAAAACCGGGGTGCAAACGGCATTTTGATTCCTGCAAGAATTCGAGTTCCAAACAAGCGTTTTTAGTAATCTGGCATTTCGCTAGCCGTGTCTCGAGCGGGGTATGGGGCTTGTCAGAAGTGCCCTCGGTGCCCTCGGATTAATCGAACCTTCTACAACTACGGTAATTTTTCTGTATTTTAATTTTAGTTGCGGAGTGCGTGCTATTATTGTTGTTTATTTTTCATTACAAATAGGGTTAGGGTTGTCAATACCGGCAAAGATAACGTAATTTCCGTATTAAAGAAGAACAGTAGTGGAACACAAGGATCTGAATTTGATATGGGACTGTTTATCTTTTAATATCTGAATGCGTATAACTATCTAGCACAAGAAGCTTTCTAAGTGTTTAGTCATAATTTTCAGAACTCTCAGCGGGTGCGATGGAAATTGTTTATGGATATTGATGATATTGACTGCCGTGAATGTCCAAGCATTGATCCGCTTGAATGCATTAAAGACGTTACATTCCTGGGCAAAACTCATCCTTATGCAGTGTTCAAAGTTTATAATCCCCCGTTTGTGATTGAACAATGGTTAGAATACGAACATTCTACCTCAAACGAAATACAAAATGGAAGCGTCGCAGCAAATGCGTTTGACTGTATTGTCAATTATTCAGATATTATAAGCCGCCCCCGTAATACAAAATGTTCGTTTGCGCCGACATTTTTGAATAACTGGGCGTCAGACGAGCAGGTCTTGACCCTGGGAACTGACAACAATCTCGTTGTGGTACCAGTTCACTTGACGGTTTTGTTGAAACGAGCCATATCGGCTCGGTCACCGCGGGCTAGCATCAGTACCCGCACGGCCGTTTATCGAAATAGCTTGACCAGTGGAACTACAAGTACTTCGATGTCCTCACCGGTTTCGCGTATGAGCAGTAGTAATTCGCCTTCGGTTGCGCCGAATTTCATTCGTGGCAACAGCAGAAATTCTCCGTTTCAACTTAGTCGGCTCAATAGCAGTGCTTCTGGTGCAACAGCAGATCGAAGTTTAAGTCATTCTCAAAGTAGTCCCCTGCTGGTAAAAGGTAACGCATGGAATTCGAAATTCGAAGACGCTGTGGACAATTATCCTGAATTATCGGCCGTCGGAAGAAGTAAGACACACAGAGGCGGTCTTGCGGCATTCTGTGCGATATACCTTTTTAAATGCGGTGTCAAATCCTACATTATTATGTTACCAACTTAGACTCTTATTGTGATATTTTTAAAACAACAGATTTTAAATATAAAAATGAAATTTATTGACGGCCCTGTTCTCGCGAAATAAACTATATGTTACCACCACCAGTGAAGAAGGAATTGAATTGAAATGTTGTTTTGGGCAGCCAGCATTAAATACTGCGGTATACGGATTTGAATGTGTAACATTAGTGCTATACAGTAGTGGCACCTAAACCACGATCTGACCTAATCCGAATGCAGTGCTAATTTGCCGATTCCAATCCAAATCTTGCATTTTCAAATTTCCGACATATCGATAATTTATAGTTTTGTCTTTTTTATACATGTTTCGAAATTTTTTATTTGACAATCTCTGCACAAAGGGAGTTGCTATCATATAGCATATTGTACTCCGTAAGTTAACATATCTGCCAGTAGTACTCAGGAATTATCGAACTTCGATGTTTGGGAAACCTAAATGCTGTAAATGCGAATCTTTCGTTATATTTTGAGATGTTGAACTAATGGAGCGACCAATTATTCTGTCCAAGTGCTGAAATTCTTGCTTGCTTGATTTAATCACTTAATATAGTAGCAGAACTATATAGCTTCTATTGAACTTATCTAAAGGTACAAACCAAGAAAAAACTGTTGGCACGTATGTAGTAACTGAAGCTTAAAATGTATATTAGCAACTGGTTATTAAATTTTAACTGGAAATATTGTAAGCATATATTGTTGAACATTGTTGAACTCGGATTTTTTACAACCGAATCTGAAGCGTCAATTTTTCCGAATCCCGAGTCCGAACTGTTGTTGCCAGGCTGTGTTCATCATTTTAATGCCGTTCGGTGCTATCTGACGCCGTGCGGCATGGCGCCTATTAGTAAATTAATTTTTTTGACACCTCCCAAGCACATAACGCCATGCTTATGATTGTGTTATATACACACGTGTGGTGAGGCTAGATAGACTCGCACGTGGCAGAAGTGGTCAGCAACTTGGTAAGAGATGCCGTCTGGCAAGCGGTACCACCTCTCACCAAACCTGAAAAAGCATAGCGCAACTTGTATTCGTTTCCCGCTATTTCACATCTCGATTTCGGAACATGCTATTTTGCTCATCTGGTCTTAATATTCACAAATAGCAGTGTTGAGTATAAGCAAAAGATATGTTGAAAACATAAGAGTGACCGGGATTTTCGAAAGAAATGTATTACCTTCTAACTTTCGAAGGATGCTTCTTGTGTTCCTCATTGGTAAAGTAGGTATGTATATAAAACCCATTACAAAATTCTTAGAGGGGCGACTTCTTAGTTTGAAATAGTACATAAGTATCTATCTTGTTGTTTTTCAGAAAGTTCCGTTTGGGCCGATATCGCTGCTGGCATATTGCAATCTAGTGGGGCTAGTAGTTCCACAACTGATGCAACATTGATTGGCGATCCCCCACCTTCGCTTTCATTCAGTACAAATTCAGAGCTGCCGACTGTGCGAGAAGCGACTCCGATTGACGACAGCGGTAGTACTAAAACGGTTGGTAAATGTAATATGCTAAAAACGGTTGCTACTACAACAACCGCCAGCCAGCGCACCAGTTTGTCCGAGTCTGAATTTCCGTCCTTGGCTCAGGATAGTGCCGGAACGGGTCGGCGTAAAACGGGTAGGTTGGCTACGCCACTGACGGGTAATGATGAGTTTTTACGCACCGGAAAATGTAAACAGTCGCTGGCTGATTGGGCTATGGACAGGATGTGTAGATTTATTATCGACCGTGACCAAAACGGCCAGCATGTTCACGACGGTTGCGAAATGGTTAATGGCATGTCACAAGATCGGGATTACCAAAACGTAGGAAATCGTTCGAGCATGGTTGGTGAGTTATCTCAAAACTCTTCCCGGAGAGCGGTTATGACCAAAAGCCAAGTTGTAGCAAACGACAGCCAAAATGTCGATGTAAACGAAAAACTATCGGTGGATACAACTACGGAAACAGAGCTCAATGCGAATATCATTCCACAGCAACTAATTGCGGATGGTGGTCAGGATTCGATTTCTAATGGTTACAGTCGTGATGGTCGTTGTGAAAACGGTTCTGCGTTGTTGAGCGGATTTAATGGAATTCAGCTACGCGGAGATGCGGAACAGCAGAAAAAATCGTCAATGAAAAAGCCTCATTCGCGTCGAAATAAAAAATGGAAACAATGGACTACTGGTGATAGTATTCAACAGATGGCTACATCGGAAGCTGGTGATCAAGAAAGTTTAGGAGACTCAACTAGTAGGGATGACCAAACTAGATCTCGATATGCTTCTGGTGTCTCGAAAGTCAGCGTATCTGTTCATGGGGGCTATGAGAAGTGGAAATGGAAAAAAGAATTTTGATTATGTATATTATGTTGATTATATCTGGTTATTCAGTTTTGACACTATAATAGTGAATTTGACCCGTGCAGGTACGATCACTCTCGGTCTAAAGTATGTCTCGTGGTTTTTCTGGTCTCGGTGTTTTGAGTCTCGATGGATTTCAAGCGAAGACTAAACTCCAATACCAAGTCTGGCGAGTTCTCGGTTAAAATTATTGTGAAAGAAATATTTTTTGGAACCTTAAAGTTTTAAGGTATAAATATATTTTTAGTTTTAAAACTTGTGTAGTAATGAGAGCTTATTCATGTTATATGAACCAAAGTATATTTGTCTGCCATATTAGTATATTGTGATTGTACAAATAAAATTGGGTTTATTCGAGAAACAAAATGACGTCCGGTATGTAATCCTGCGGCGCTACTTGAGTAAGTAGATTTTGTTTCTTACAAAGGTGATGAATTTCGTACTTGACGGTGAGTATTCGATAGAAATTTTTCACTGGGCTTATTTTGAAATACTTTAATAATACGAAGTCATTATTCCGATAAATGTCAAGCTAAACTGGAGTTATTCTGTTAATTTTGGCATGTTTTAGGAAATCAAAATTTTAAATCTTTATGGAATTGTGCAGGAATGTGATTCAATATTTTAACTATATAAATGGTTAAACAATGCAAATTATTCCAAAAATTTTGTATACAATAACATTTCGGATACCTGGACACACGTTTCTTTTCGGATACATATCCTGATATTCTGTGCCCACCTATAGTTTTAGTGTGTCGGAGATTTACTCGCCCGCGCTTTACCCGTAGAGATCTTATATTTTACCCACGGGTATATCCGGCCAAAATTACTTTACCCGCAACCCACCTTTACCTGCCCATATTTTTGTTCCGTTTTAGCAACAAAGCCAAGTGGTTTTTACGAAACTCAATTTGGCGCAATAAATATTGAAATTTTTGCAGTTTTAAAGCTGAATAGACTAAATAAAATTGTTTCTCATAGAACTAGAACGGTAACTAAATACCGTTTTAAAATGCAACTTTTCCATGGCCGCTATGTATGTCGTTTGTTATCTAACGCTTTGAATGTTTTAGCGAGAGTAAAGTCCAGGTTAGAACTTTAGTACTTGGCCCGCGGTTATATGTACAAAATCGGTAGCGAATTCAAAATATTCTGATAGGGCTCACAACATATGTTCTGATCGAAAGCTCGCAAGCGAGACGCTAAAGGCCGTTGTAGTATATAATAATTACCAAATTAACGGAATGGAAAACGGATATTTAAAGATAAACGTTTGAAAGATGTACTATAGTGCCCGAATAAGAGGGGTGGGGTAATAAAAGGGGGTCCCCGTTTTGAGTCTAAGTTCGTATCCCTAATAACAGTCCGTAAGCGATTAGTGCCCCTAAGCCTAGAGTACATAAATGTCAATTATCAATAATTGTAGCGCATAAATGACTAGAGGATGGAATAAACTTGAGTTCGAAACTTTAAGCGAACTTTAGTTTTGAAAGTGCATTCCAAAGTAACCTTGCATTATCGCTCAAGCTTATGATGTAAGGAAAAGCGTTTAATTCAACGGATAATAAATATCAGTCCCCCTATTTTATTCGGGTCCTACAGTATCATTTCTCCAGTAATAAAATAGAGGCATGCAAACATTCGCTGGGCTTTATAAAATCTTACACAAAACAGCGAATATGCTGAAAATTTTTGCTAGTTTTGTTATTTTTATTCGGAAACAAACGATTGGAGCATGACATGTTTTCACAATTTAACTACAGTGATTTTCCATAAATATAATTCAACTAATAAACCTGATGCCGGATTTTGCCTGCGATATTATGCCTTCTGTTAATTTGTTTTGATCGGTGAGTTTAATTAATAAAATGCGACACATGTATAGAACGGGGCCGGAATATTAGTATAAGCAGATACCTAAGCGCATTGATGAGCCTATTCCTAAGCCTAAGTCTATAAGTCTGAGCAAAAAAATTAGTCTAAAGCTTAAACTGACTCTATTATAGCCCCTCCAGAAAACAACCCGTCCCTGTTGCGTAGTCTTACGAATATGGTTATAATACTGTTACGCCCCTGTTCTTTACATTGGCCGGCTGTGGTTTTGTAAGTACAGCGTACTCGTACTGGTGATGCCCATATTTAGAAAGAGTTCGCCCATGGTAGATAAAGGGAATATGTTTGCTATGTTATCGTGACTTATCCGCCCATATTTGGTAGGTTTCCCCTATTAATTTTAAAAGGTATTTTTCCGTTTCCAGTTGCGGCTTTCGATTTCCGGTTCCGGTATACTGTAATTCAGGCTGCACTCAGTCAGTTGGGAAGACCCCTTGGCACTCCATGGCTCTTTATATATCCAAGTTTTAGCATTTCACCGCAAAAGTTGAAATTTGTTATGTTGACCTTACATTTTCACACAAATTTTCAGGCCCGGGTATTTGTTTTCGCTATAAAAATTGGTATCCGTTTCTGTTTATAAAAATACCAGAAATTTCGTTATTTTCACTCTCAAAATTAGTTAGAAATCACGTAAATATCAACAAAATATGAAAACCAGAACAATCCAATCGCTCACTAAACTACTGTCGGGCTTCTTCTAGAAACGGTATCATCAGCTCACTGCGTAGTATTTCAGTTGCCCATGTTTTTCGTAAATTTTTTAAGAGAAACAATACTTCATCATTAATTTTGTAACTCCTTAAACTCACAGACAAAGCCAAAATTATTTTCAACTATGCCGTTAGCCTCAGCGGGCTCTTCGACTACGGAGCTTGAATTCTGTTATAAATAAAAGCATTGTCTATTATATTCTCGAGTCATACAGTTTCTAAGCCATCATCGAAAAACAAACACGCCTTCCAGCGACTGATGGAAAATCGAAAATGGTGAAATGTTACAAAATGGTATATTCTTCGTCAATAGTAAACATATTTACATAATATTGGCCAGTGGTCATTTAAGCGTGCGCGATTGTATTACACTGGAAACGGTCTATTATTGAATTTAGTTTCCAATTTCTCCTATTTTATACCGGCTTATTCTATGCAAACACACAATCTACGACGCACCGGTTTCAGATGTTCAAAACGCAGGTTTTTGGGAGGAGACTGGTGGGTTTAAGACGCTTCCAGGCGATGACCGAAAAAAAAGTTATTCCATTATTTTTAGGTAAATTCTTCAAGTGATGTTTTCCGCGCATCTCGGTAATGTGGGATTTATCACAACGGAATTTAAATACTTCGTAGTCGGTAGTTTAGGCCCCCTGCTTTTTATTACAAAGTTTATCGACGCGCGTGAAAACGGCAAATCAGGCTTGACCGACAAGAATGGTTTTAGGTTTATGGAACATGTGGCTGTGTTTTGTTGCTCAGGTTTCGCTATGAATTCATCGTGATTTGAGAAGATTAAAACCGATCGCTCAGTGAAATAGAATGTCGTTAGATGCTCAGCTGTTGGCGTTTAAGGTCAACGGAATTGTAGTTGAATTCAATGGCCCACATTTAATGGTTTGCCATGAAGGCTAAAAGTGTAAGCGTATGCCCACTTCTAAGCGTATAACCATATACGTTAACCTGAACACATGCTTAAGCTATAATACTGAACATAAGCGTAGTCCTAAGCCTAACTTCCATGTATCAAAGTCTCCCGATGCCCCTGTCAAACAGTGGGCAGGTCTGTATAATTAAGGTTGCCTATGACTTGAATTTTGATATGTGTGCTTCCGCCTGAAGCTGGCTGTGATATTAATAGGGAGGATGCTTGTATTTGTTAAATTTTATGGCATTTTAAAGCGACAATATTATTTAAACCTGACATTGGCATTTAAACGTCGTTTGATGTTCGATTGTTGGAGTTTCAACGCGAATATGGAATTACGTTTGGAGCCGCTTGTGATATACGTCTGCGAGATTCAGCACGGATTTAAAATTGTGAGATTACGAGTGTGCGTTTTGAAATTTTGCTGTTTTTAGCAGGAGAACCGCAGAAATATTGAGATTGAATTATGTTACAATTTCAGCCAAATGTCAAATCTTTGTAAATTTATTGCTGTTTAAGAAACGCAATGTGAATTTTAATATTAAGTTAATCAACTCAACACAACAAGGCTGCTATAGGGATATATTGCTTTCCTCGTTAGATCCAGCATTGACAAGAGCAAGATATAATCGCCGATCTACGATTCCTACTCCGGTAGAAGGTTTGTCGGATGTTTCGGCAATTTCAACAGTGAAATATTTTGTGTTTATAAAAGAGTTGCCCTTCAGTAAACTTTATAACATTGAACAATTGAACGTTCAAAATTTCTCAAAAAGGTTATTGAAACCAAATATTCGACAGCACTGCGCACTCAATCTAAATGATAATTTACTGGAAATTTTTCGTCTGCGATTCCACTTTTAGTCACAGGCGCTGGCAAACCTTGCTGGGCACATTTCCTTTATATGAATATTTTGCATATATATGTATACATTTCAAGCCTCTAACCTTTATCCGTTGTAATTTACGAGCAGTTCCGTTTGAAGAGAACAAATATTATATGAAAATATTTCCAATTTCCGTTAAACTGCAGAAGATAAGCGCAACTTATTTGAACGCGAGACGTATACTCTATCCGTACACCTTCATCAAGCGAAAGTACATGATTAACGAAGCTAATTTTGGAAACAAAAAGGATGTGAACACTGGAAGTTGTGTGGTTTCCCAGGCATTCCCACTTTTACAAATATTATAATAATTATCAAACTATACTACGGGTTTATCAACCTTTAAGACAACCGGTCTAAATGATAAAATGTGCATGTAGAATTTTATTCAAATGCAATTAAATCAAATACTGCAGAGACCCGAATGAAAGGTGTTCTGATATTTATTTGGCCTCTCCAGAGGGCACCCTACTCTTTTTCGAGTCACTACAGTACACCGTACGATACGTTTGTTGTCTTTATAAAGCAGTGCAAGTCGTAGATCCAAACGTGCAGAATGTTTTGCTCGACACACTTGAGTATAAATGGCACAACTGTAGGAAAACCGTGGTTGACTTTGAAATTAACTTTACTGGATAATTTGTTAATTGGACGTTTGCTTCGGTTGAAAATTGTGTTTCTGTTCCAATCACTGGACGATGCTTTGTTTGCCATTGAATTGTCGGTTTTGAAATTATAAGTTTTATACCGGTTGCGTCAAATCATTGCACCATATTTTCTCTGTCTCAATTCAAATAAGCTTTATTTCGATTCTTACAGATCTGCGATATTTATATGCAAAATTCATGTACTGTATTGAGCCGAATAAGAGGGTGGGGACCGATTTTGAGTCCGAATCAATAGGAGTCCATATCCCTAATAAGAGTCCGTAAGCGGATAGAGCCCCTAAACCCTAATTAGAGTACATAAATGTCAATAAACCCTAATTGTAGAGCATAAATGACTTTAGGACCAAATAATTTGAGTTCGAAACTTTAAAGCGTACTTAAATTTTGAAAGTGCATTCCTAAATATATCCCGGTATTATCATTCAAGCTATTGATACAAAACAAACGTTTACTTAATTCAACGGATAATTGCAGTACCGGATATATAACAGTAAGGGAGGGCGGCGGAGCGTGGGTTAAAAATAAATAACAATCCGTAACCGAACAACAAGGGGGGTATTCTCTGGAGAGGCCGAATAAATATCAGTCCCCCTCTTATTCGGGTCACTACAGTATGCAAAGTGAAGTGTTATTTCATTCATTACGTTGGAACAAAAATAAAAGCATTTTCTCAATTTACACTTGTTTACAGTATTTTAGCATTGGAGTTATGCCGTTTTGGTTATGCCCATTTGACGTGGAAAAAAATAATTTATTTAACCAAGTTTATATATACCTTGTGTATGTTCCATATGCGACTTAAGAGCTGGATCCAACGTAAAGAACATGGGCGGTACAGTATTATAATCTTACTTCATTGCAGTACCACAGAAAAACGTTCTGCCCCTGATCGTTACATGGACCGGAGGCATTAATGAAGTTTTCCATGAACACAAATTCACGAATTTGTTACTGTAACCGTTGTTGATATTCAACTCTTTACCAGATTGTAATTAACGCTTCATTTGAAATTTTGTCGAAGACGCTAAAGGCAAAAATTATTCCCACGAATAATATTATCAATCATTGTGCAACCTTTTGACCTAAACGGTTTAATAGATTGAATTTGCTGCTACTCTATAGAATAATTATTAAATTGAAGAGTTCAGTTTTACGTTTCGAATTAATTACAACGTCGCATTGATCTTAATATTAAAATTTTAAAGAAAATGTGAACCGTTTTACCATCACTGCTCGTGTGTTCAGGTTTCAACTAGTTGCGTATAGTTTGCTTTTAGCAAACGCCGTTTAATTACAGAATCTAGCATTTTTGCCAGCTTCCTACTTTACTTTTTTATGTGCACTGCAAAAAATGGTGAGTCAAATTGACTCTCCCCAGCGAATCGAATTCGACTCTGCCGGAGTCGAATTGTGACTCAATTTGTGTAGTCCCGTAGAGCCTATTTCGGAGAGAGTCAATTTGACTCACCATTTTTTGCTGTGTGATTAGGGAGTTTCGTTTGCGTGGTTTGGCGCAGGGGTTCGAGAGTATTCAGCGACGGTCCTGTAAGCGCCATAAGTAAAAATTTTCAGTTATGTGGTACACTGCAAAAATGGTGAGTCAAATTGACTCCCTCTGAAATAGGCTCTACGGGACTACACAAACTGAGTCAAATTAGACTCCGCCAGAGCCAAATTCGAATCACTTAGTCGCACGTTTAACTCTGGCAGAGTCGAATTTGACTCAGTTTGTGTAGTCCCGTAGCGCCTATTTCGGAGGGCAATTTGACTCACCATTTTTTGCAGTGTATTGGTTCAAAAGTAGAGCAAATCAAATGCGAAAAATGTGTTGAATTTCGAACTTTGTCAGCTGCTGGTTCAAACGCTACAAGACCTGTTGTCAAGTGTTGATATCTTCTACTTTAAGACAATAAGGTCCCACATTTTCAAATTCAAATGCCAGGGCCATTGGTTGTGTTGATTTCTTCCAGTTCAGTTTTGTGAATACGGGCCTAATGCTCATCAAAACTAAATAATTTAAAGGTCATTCAGCCGTGTGTATGATGAAGCTAATGATGCTAATATTGTTCGGTGTAAGTAAGCGTCAGTACTTGTATTATAACATTTAGACAATTAGCGTATTTAATTAGTTTGTTTTGTATGCTGCTGAGAAAGCTGATGCAATGTTAATATGAACTAGTCAACGTAAGTTGCATATTTGCAACCCTATATTATATGAACGTTTTAGTGCGAAATTAAATGTAGATTCAATAAATAAAAACGATTTTTAAGCGATAATATCACTTGTTAGTAACTGTCATTAGGGCGAGGCGCTGTATTCCTAAAGGGGTGTAGCACCTATTAACAGTTGGGGATAGGTCTTGTATCTTTTGAACGAGCGAATACAAGGTGTCTAGACTTAGCGCATTTTTTTAGCTTGATATGCCCTGTTCAGAGGTGTAACTGGGTAAAGGTTTTTTCACCAGCGCTGTGCTTTACCCGCGGAAATATTATTTTGTATCCGCGGGTATACCCGCGCAAACTTCCTTTACCCACTACCCGCCTTTACCCGAACTTATTTTTTCTTTTATGTTCAATGGAAAATGTTGTACATTGCATATATCACCGGTAAAACTACTTTGCTTGCCGATTTGTGGACACAAAATTGTTCCAAGCCAAGAAAAAAATAATCTCTATTGGAATAGCGAAGAATGTCTCAAAATGCTATGTGATAAAGCTGTACTCAACAAGTTTCTGTTGAAATGCATGTGAAAAGTATTCCCGATTGCATGAACCTTAATTCAACCAGAACCATAATCTTAGCAACCTGCTTTATTTGCGAGAGATACTAGCTATGTACTTTAAAACGCTGTTTGCCGTTTTTATGAAAATTTAGGCGGGTAAAGAATCACAATTTTTTACCCGCGCTTTAAATTTTTTTACCCACGGGTATACACGCGTCAAATTTTTTACCCTTACCTGCGTTAACCCGCGGGTAGAGTGCAGCTCTGTGCCCGACTACCGCGCAAACCAGATATCACCAATTGATGAAAGGCTGCTTTGTAACTGTCTAACCAGTAAACTGAGTTTTAAAATTCTGCAATTTTTCACATTTGATTCGTCCTACTTCAAGCCAATTTTGAGATCCGCAATTACTATAGTGACCAGAATAACAGGGGGACGGATATTTATTTGGCCTCTCCAGAGTGCACCACCTTGTTATTCGGTTACGGTTCGTTATTTATTTTTAATCCGCTCTCTGCCGCTCTTCGTTACCGGTATTGCGACTCCGTTGAATGAAACGTTTATTCGTCTTGTGTCAATAGCTTGAGCGTTAATGCAAGGTCATACTTAAGAATGTACATTCAGAACTAAGTATGCTTTGAAGTTTCGAACTCAATTGTACTTGGTTCTGGAGTCATTTATGCACTACAATAGGAATAATTGACATTTATGGACTCCAATTAGGGTTTCGGGACTCTATCCGCTTACGGACTCTTATTAGGAATACGGACTCCTATTGATTGGATCAAATAGGGACCCCCTCATATTCGAGTCACTACAGTAAAGAACTTCGTCAGTTTGAAGATCTACCGCTAATGCATTTTGCGAATATTTTCTTTGGTTCCAATTTTAGGCATCGCAAAAAAATAGAATTACTATAGCATTACATTTTGAGTCAACAAACTAAGCAATTTTTGTACTGTTTGAAATATGACAATTTTTCATAACAATATTTCAAAGTATTCAATCTATAAATTTAAAATTTGTCACGTAAAATATTATCAAATATCTAATATTCGAGTCGCAGCACAAATTATTACTATTCTGCCTCAGGAACTGCTTGCCTTGCACACATTGCGGTCGCTTATTGTTGATTTGTGTTTGCATCTGTGTACGCGTTGTCTCGTTGGTTTCAATCAATACTGCAGAAGCAATTTGCAATTTACTAAACATGACGAAGCGTTCGGTTTATTGTTTACGTGCTGTTTGAAATTGACAATGATTTGTACTAAAATTGAAGGCCTCACAATCTGTTCAACTCACACGCGTTAATATTTGTGTCGTATTGTGATGAATTTAACTTGTTGCGAACACAGAACAAATTTACAACGGTTCATAGACTTGAAACGCAAAACATGGTCTTCTGCTCGGGAGATATTTTAAGGGTGCCGCATGATTATTTTTTGCCGTATGGCACCGCACATCGCGTAACATTTTGTAAACAAAACTTTGCTGACCCGTGGCCACGTCAGACGCTTTATGGCGCCAATTGGCAAGTATAACACCACCCTATAACACTCAAAATAATACTTCTGATGTTTAAGAAAAAATTTCTTACATTTGAGAAATATGATGAGCAAAGTGCACTTGAAAAGTATTTCTGTTATAACAGAAATGTTTTTAAAAAACGTTTTGAAATAAAGTCTGAAAAACAACGTTTTCCAGTTATTTTACGAACAATTGTCTTAAATATCAGCAAAACTTTTCAGATTTGCCACAGAAAATACTTTTCTGAATAAATTCAGAAATACTTTTTTGTGTGCAGTGCGGGCCAATGTTACTTTGGCCTTCAGTAGATTAAGAATATTCCTAAGCCTAAGCGCTGCAAAAGCGTATTCTTAAGCCTAAGTCTAATCAAAAAATGTAGTCTAGAATGTAAGCCTACTTTTTTACAGACTGACCCCAAACCGGTACTGCCCTAAAACGTAACATGGGCCGCAGTGTGCATAATTTAGTTGACGATTTCGCAAGAAAGCAGAAGCGTACCGAGAAGGGGGTCCGGGGGGTGCACCCCCAATCGGAACCAGTACACTTGCGTCTTATTTGACATAAAATACAAAAATTACGCATGGTTTCTCGCTCGTTTTGCTCATGAAGTTTTTCACTGAACAATTTTTGAAACAATTTGCATGCGGCGAGGTAGACATTAAAGTCAAATTCCTCAACCTGACCAGTTCAGAACTAAAAATCGTAATATAACTTGTGCAAAGGTTCAAAATTAAATAAGCTGTATACCTTTGGGCTCTGTCTGGTGGTTTGAAGCCAGCGCTTCATGAATAAAGAAATGTTCCGAGACTGTTACAGAGGGATATAATACAGAAACATTGTTTTAATGACTGTGCTGAAGCGAATATTGCAAACATACATCATTCTAATGTTGACCAAACATTTTGACGATTAGTTCCCTTGACTTGAAGCCAGCGCAATATTTATGAACAAATGATATTTTAATATTTCGCATTATTCTTGGACACTTGTATGGGTCATCTTATTTTGCTTTGTATCACTTACAGAATTTTAAATTTGGTACAGTTTTTCAACTTTAAAAAACGGAAATGCTGTTTCCCTTGTAGGTGTTATAACATCCAGGTTTGTATATATACTGCTGTTGGGATAGAGAGGTTATTATGCTCATAAGGATCTTTTGATTTATAGCGTTAGCGATTCAGGACCTATATACATAATTGCTGTTGAAACTATGCCGCCGAGACGATATCATTTAGAAGATTGGCCGAATATTAAAACCACACTGGAAATCGATCTGAATGCTAAGCCCATGCCTATGTGCACATGTATGGCAATATTTTGCTTTTCATAGCATTTAACGTGAATATGTATACCTACAATTGCATATATTAGGCCACAGGTAAACAATTCATAATCAGTTCGAAAAATAGCTTAACTAGAAAGAGATTTGATTAATTTCACCGCCTCTATGGTCGGATCGAACTTCAGCTTTTGCTCACCCCCCGTGGGCGAAGCACCCGAACACTAATGTTTATGCTGATTATTAATTGCCTGTCACACGTAACTTTACTCAAAGGCGTGGCGCGTGGCGGTAGCAATAATAACGTTGTATTTACGCGTGTCTAAATCTGTTTTCAGTGTTTAGAAATATTAGTTTCTATCGGTAAAAGAACATTTAGTTTCGTGTTATTTATGACGATGTTTGTACCAAAAACAGCAACAATACAGTTTTTATGACTGCAAAATTTTAGTAATTTTGTTTGTGGCATGCACCCGCGGATAGTTTGAAAAGCGCCGGGCTGTTCTATACTTTCCCTCACATTTAAGATCAGTGTTTAAGCTAGAATGCCGGAGCAGGCTAGGGTGCGCCCCCAAGAAACCTGGGATGACAGCCCCTTGCGATGATTAAAATATTTTTCAAATTTTTTGTTTAACATCATTTAGTGATGACCCCGCTTTGTGGTGCGCCCCCCCAAATGGAGGGTATGGGGGTGGCAACTTCGGCCCAGTTAGCCTATGACTAAATTGGTTAGGTAAAGGCTTAGGCAAACACTTAGACTCAGTTAAACCTGTTCGGAAACGTAAGCAAAAGCGTAAATTGAAACCTAAACCCGTAAGGATGGAAATGTACAACAGCCAGGCGCTCTGCGTTTTGATCACCTTACTGTCATCAAGTGTTCTCGGGTAACTTCCGGTTCCATACAGCAAACTGCACAAGTTGGAACTAGAGTATATATAGAATTGTTTGGCTTGCAGTGCTTTCGGGATATCTCCGGCCAAGGCCGGAGCAATAATACCCATGCCTCATTTGGCGCCCCTCCAACGCCGAAAAGGTCCCAGTCCCAAACAGGCGAAACAAAATCCGCTAGAAATGCGTCTGGCTTCTCGCTCGCTAGTTTTTGTCGCTGTTTTACTTTATAGCGATTGTTTTAATGGCTTCAGTCTACTACACAGACCTTAACATAACCACCAGTTTGCTAAATATCAACAAATTTGCTCGCATCTTCGCGCGTTTCCCAACTCTTAATACTTACGATAATATAACTCTCCCGAAATAAAATATTCGAGAACGGTAATATAATGGATTTTGGTGTACCATGGGCCGTGTGCTTTCTCCCCTGGTTGGAACATAATATGAAGTTTGGATTATTTTTTTGCCTAAAATGCGCGCTTTAGCTACTTTAGCACAAAACTGCTTGTACTGTAGTGACTCGAATAAGAGGGGGACTGATATTTGTTTGGCCTCTCCAGAGGATACCAACCTGTTATTCGCTTACGGACCGTTATTTATTTTTAACCCACGCTCCACCAACTGATATATATCCGGTATTGCAATTATCCGTTGAATTAAACGTTTATTTATCTGTTGTCAATAGCTTCATCGATAATGCATTATACTTAGGAATGTACTTTCAAAACTTAAGTACGCTTTAAAGTTTCGAACACAGCCTTATTTGGTCCTGGTGTCATTTATGCGTTACAATTAGGAATAATTAACATTTATGGACTCTAATTAGGGTTTAGGGACTTTATCCGCTTACGGACGCTTATTAGGGATACGGACTCATATTCATTGGGACTCAAAATAGGACCCCACCCTCTTATAGCGCCCCCCTTTTATTGGGGTCACCACAGTACGCATTCACCAGCAACAGGCTCACATTGGCATTACCTATATATTAACACTGTGGCGTATACAAATGGGTTAGGTTGAATATATATATTTCCCTCCCCAAAATTTCTAGAGAGACAACGAAAATGCTTTTAGAAAACAAGTACTCTGCTTGATTATGGAGTCCAAAAGTAAGAGACTATCCTGGATATAAATGCGGGTTACTCTCTCTGGACATACCACTTTCAGCCAATGTTACTTTAATAGTCGTTAAAATTAGTATAACCATATTTCTTAGCCTAAGCTTAAGCCTCAGAGTATAAAGATCAGCTTACAGCTAAGCATTGGTCTAAGGCTAAGCCTTACAAAAACTTAATCGAAAGCTTGAGTTTATAGGAGTTCCGCAAAAAACGGTTCCTACACTCCTCAAAGTAACATGAGCCCAGTGTTTAACAGAAATGCCAGCATATCTGAAACCTTGAATGGCTAAGCATTGGCTTAAGCTTGAGAAAAAACTTAGTCTAATGCTTAAGTTTACTCTATTCGAGCTAAACCAGTACACTCCTCAAAACATGAACGCCAAGTTCAATAGAAACGCCAGCATATCTCTAAAACCTTGGAAATGAAAACATTTTCAGAAAACTCTCTACGTCAACAAGCAGCAGCAATATTGTTTTCGAAACAATGGAAGCCATTAAGACTTTCACGGTGCAGTGGTCAAACACAAGCCTGACGCGATGGTAAAAGGAATTGTTTTGTTTTCGATTTTGCAATTTCAGAACGGTTGTGTTTCGCATTTATAACAACAGGCCAATGGTACAATGAGAATTCGTATACGGCTTCGGTGTATTTTTTGAAACACAAAATTTCTAAGCTGCTGATCGTTTTCAGATACTCAACATGGTACAATTAAGCGGTATTGTATTTTGAACAGGGTTGGTACAATCAAACAAATGAAAAGCATGTTTGAGTTGTTTGGGGTTCAGAATTTTATTACAAGTGAGACTCGAATAAGAGTGGACAAGTGGTGGTAATAACGGCTTGGGGTCCGTGTTTTCAGCATAAATCAATAGGCGTTTGTTTCATCAATTAGAGTCCGTTAATGGATAGAGTCCAAAGTTACTAGTTAGTCCATAAACGTTAGGTACCCTAAATAGATTGTGTAGGATGCTTCTTGGACCAAATGATGTATTGTACGGAATTGGATTCATTCCTTAATCAAACTGTATACTACCTATGTTCTAGCAGCATACTCATGTTTTAAGGAATGTAATAAAAGCAAAGAAGTTGAAGCATACAAAATGGCTGGCATAAGTTAAGGTGCGTTCGCGTTGCCCAAGCAACTGGAACAGCATTGAAAAATAAACAACGGTCCGCAGCTGAATGGCGAGGGGGGTTACACTCTGGAGAGACGAAATACATATCATCGCCCATGTTATATTCGAGTTATATATACTACAGCAAACGTGGGTGCTTTTGTATATGCGTTGCGACTGTAAACAGCTATATCGGATATTATAAAGTGCTTTGATTCGCCATAAGTAACCATGAAATAAGTGAAATACAGAGTTTAACTCGAGTTGTTCTTAAATTTTAATTTTTCAAAAAACTAAGTAAATAAGGAAAAGTGTATTTTTTATTTTAACATTCGTTACCTAATGGTTTTGCCGTTAGTTCAGAATGGTTGCCTAAAAATACGACGATATTACAGACACAGCTGTGAGCATGGTAATAAAAGTGAACCCTTATAATTTGAAATTTGAAATTTTGAAATTTTAGAAACGAATATGGAAATTGAAATTTTGAAAAGTAAAAACATGATTCTATCTTTGACATTCACAACTGTATAAATTGGACACTATCCTATAAATCTGTTGTAAATACGGTACTTACTTGTAAGCACTTCAACTGAGCCGACTAACAGCTCTAACCTGCGGGTACATATTAAGCACCCACAAATTGCTGCCAACTCTTGTTCTACTCATCATCAGGAGGGGTATAGACAAGAGTTCAGTTCAGCAGAGAATACTTTTATGATAAAGAAATTTTTTGACTTCCCAAATAACGAATGTACTCTAAAACCTGTCAAAGGTTTTTTCGTAAAGAAGAAAAAATTTTCGTACGATTTAGGTAAATCTTGTCTATCCCTTTTCTTGTATATATCCGCCCAGTCCAACACACCACGCCTAGTTGGTGGCATTTGTCAACAAATATGTTTGCCATACCAAGGAAACGCATAGGGCATAAACTCAAGTACTTTGTTTATTTGTTGTTCTGCAAGATGCAAATTCTACTAAATTCCCACAGGGATCAACGCCTAATCTGTCTTTGCGAGATGGTTGATGTGTTTTTGGAAAAACCAACAACGCAATACTGTTTCATTGAAATCGTTTATAGACCAGTGGGCCAATGTATAGAACAGGGCCGGAACAGTAGGAAAAGCATATTCCTAAGGCCAAGGCTAAGCCTAAGCGTATGGATGAGCCTATTCCTAAGCCCAAGACTAAGCCTAAGCCTAAGCAAAAAAATTTAGCCTAAAGCTTAAACTGACTTTACTATGGCCCCTCCAGAAAACGATCCGACCCTGTTCTATACATGGGCCGACCAGTGCGTGGGGACATAGGATTCAATTTAGAAAAAATACACAGTAACGGTTGTGTTATGCGATGCTTAGATTATGTGTTTTTGAAATTTTGAACATTGTACACTGTCTGATCATGAGGTTTAGGTTAGAAATCCCTTTAGTAAAAGCCTACACTTTTACCTAAGGCTCAACCTTAAATGTGGGAAAGTACATAAACCAAATTTTTTCAGTCGAATAGTAAAATTACTGTTGCTTGAAGCTCGCTTTTCCGCAAGATCATCCGATTGATGTTCCAACTTTTCAAGGTTGTAACCCGATACAGAACAAGAGCAGCACTTATGGGTGCCTAAGCTATCTTACTTGGGGCCGGCAGACGATCCTCGAAACATTTTAAGAGATGAGTAGGAAAAGCCGTCTAACTCATGATAGCAGGGTCTAAAACTCATTTTCACGCATCGTAACGCAACGTTCCCCCCAATCTGTGCCCGATGTTCAGCTTCTATTCATTGGCATTTCAGCATTTCAAAGAATTTCAACTATAGTAAAAGATAGTTAAAATCGTGAGAAAATATCCCGTTTTGATGCCTTACTGTCTGGCAGCAGTCTAAACTAATTTCATTCATAGACATATTGTCAAGAAGTGACCAAGGTCAAAAATCGTCTATAATAGTAATTTAGGCGAGACAAATTAGACAATTTAAAAGTTTAAAAGATTTTTGTCGAGCGAGTTTTATATCTTTTATGAAAGTGTCACTCAAAGAAATATATATATTTATATATATTTGTATATATAAATGTATATATATATAATATATATATTGAAGCGAGAGGGCTCTTTTCAGTAAGCATTGCCAAATTACCAAACTAGTACGAATCTGTTTAAGCAGCAAGCAGCAGTCATGATAATCTACAGAAACTAATTGACACTACGTTCATTACAAGCCTAAAGCATTCATTATTATTGGGTTACAGTGCACTTTACAGAAAACAGTTAGGTTTTCAATCTACACAAGAAATTGATTTACGTATCCCAGCTTGGTGGGGTGGATTGGGGATCAATTTAGAACTCGCGTGTATCCTCAGTCTCCATCCCACCAAGAGGTTATAATTAGTCAACTCGTACGCTTTAATATAACAAGAGGCACTAAGCTACTCTAACGTGCATGCTTTGCTTGACTGTAATGAAAGTGATAGAATTTCCAATTTCAATTTTCCCATATCAAAAGAGGATGTACAAGATAGATGTGAAGGGCATCCGGAGCATCCGGTTGGCACACTTTTTTGGAATCGTGGTTCTTGTCTCAATCGCATACTTTTTGGTTCAATGCTAGATGCATTTATTATTGCCTCTACAGTAAAGTTTGTTTTAAATTTTAATTGACTGCCTTGCCGTTTTGTTCAAACTATAATTCAGATTCGATTTCAACAATTTCATGTTATAATTTTAAAAACTTTCGCACGTCGCGCGTATTGAAACACTGCAATCTAAATAAATTGGGTTCGATTTTCACTCAGAATTCGATGTCTTCTTTCTTAACGACTTCGAGGTTGCGCTATACTTTTGTTGACGTGCGGCACCGTCCGTTACAGTGCGTCATCCGTGCAGCGCCGTCTGTCACCGTTCACGTACAATAACGTATGGTGACGGACGGCGCCGGACAGGTGACGGACGGTACCGTTCGAGTGACGGACGGCGCCGGACAGCTGACGGACGGTACCGTTCGAGTGACGGACAACGCCGGACAGGTGACGGACGGTACCGTTCGAGTGACGGACGGCGCCGGACAGGTGACCGACGGTACCGTTCGAGTGACGGACGGCGCCGGACAGGTGACGGACGGTACCGTTCGAGTGACGGACAACGCCGGACAGGTGACGGACGGTACCGTTCGAGTGACGGACGGCGCCGGACAGGTGACGGACGGTACCTTTCGAGTGACGGACGGCGCCGGACAGGTGACCGACGGTACCGTTCGGTGACGGACGGCGCCGGACTGGTGACCGACGGTACCGTTCGGTGACGGACGGCGCCGGACTGGTGACCGACGGTACCGTTCGGTGACGGACGGCGCTGGACGACAAGTATAGCGCAACCTTAAGGCGATCAGTTTTCAATATATGATTATGCTTCTGTCATCCAAACCACAGCCGAAACACCTTCAAATTGGCTAAAAAGTGCTTAGCGCACGCTGTGTGAAGTTTTTTATATTTACAAGATTTGTATCAATAGATCGAATCGTTTCAAAGAGTGATTAACATTGAGCTAACATGTTATGTTTCATTCTCAGAGGGTACTAAACAGAAATAGAGTAGAACGTTTTGCGCCACGGTTGACTTTCCCGTTTATCAGATTTTCGCGTCGACAGAAAAAAAACAACGAAATAGAATCTGTGATTTGTTTCCGAATACTCGATATGACGTCATTGTTCGGTCATTTAACGCAAACAAATCACATTTACAGGCACACGAAAAGAGATGAGTCCGAATTATCACAGTTGACACCCAAGAAAAATTAAGGCGTACACCCCTTAAAACCCGCTGAAATCAATGCTTCGGGTTGGAATTTGAAACATTTAGAACTAAAAAAATGCACTCTGGTTTTTTACTCGTTTCGTTCAAGAAGTCTAGTGAACGACTGTGGCATAACCAATTTGACGCCTCTGAGAAAAAATCATTCCAGTATCGATGCACCTTTTTTTGTGTTTATACTAATGTCTGTACTGTATATTAATCATCTCGCCCCTGATTGACCGCTTTTTCACACAGCGAATGGCTACTGCTGGGAATGGACTCGGCATGTTCTGCAAGTTTTTATTCTGCAATTCTGCAATATAAAACGCAGTATGCGTGCAACATTTTTACATGATATCACTGCCGTTAGACGCAGCGTGTGCAGTAATGTTTAATGTTTTTAATTGTTTTAACTTGTACAGTGACCCGTATTTTCAAAATAGGACCTAACACCAATTGTAGCGATGGGTCGTCAAGCTAACGGTCTCGTTTAATTTCGGATATCAAAGTAAATACACGAAAACAAATCCAAAAACTGTACTAATTTTGAACTTGTTTATTTCTTGGTTCAAACGCAACAAAATCTATATGTCCAACTAACTAATGCTAGGTGCTACACACATTTGAGAATACAAGCCCTAGAAACTAATATATGTAGCTTATTATGTAAGGTTGGTTTTAAGAAACTCGCACAGCAAACTGCTTGGCTGGGCGCATCGATTTGACCGTTAAAACAAAGTAATGATTCTAAAGTTGGTGTAATTTAAATTCGCTAGTGTTTTTTGTGCAAAATTTTGATGAAAACTTCATTAATACTTAATATGTTGTCTTTCGTGCAATTTATGCTGACGTACTAAATATACTCTTTCGTATGTTGGCTCATGTAGATTAAGAGCGAAACGTTTTTCTGTGGGAATGGAATAGAGTAAACTGAAGCTTTTAAAGCTTTAGACTGATTTTTTGCTTAGGCTTTAAGGCTTAGGTATAAACTCATTCTTGCGCTTAGGCTTAGGAACATGCTTATACTACTGTTCTGTTCATGTTCTATGCATTGGCCCGTATGTTTTTGACCATTTTTTTATTTCTACTGAGATATATTTTTGTTTAAAAAGAGTTAATATGTAATATATACTCAGGTGAAAGGCCTGAGCGATACAATGTCATTTTGTTCATGATGAATATTGTGCGTAAACAAGGTCGACGTTTTTTATGTATTAACGCTGATCAAAGGTTTTGAAACAGAATTATGATAGGCCCGAATTTATAATAATGTGTTCATAAAGCACCAGTTTTTTTAATTAAATTTTTAAATATTTAGCGAACTGACTGTTGTAATACTCAAGATCGCTTTACGTCTTCGGACGATTTCAAGCCGTGAAAAAATGTAACAGTCTTTGATGAGATAAAACTGAAATTTGTACTGGTGTAATACAACGGGTTTGACTATGCATCTGATAATACTTAAATATGACTTCAAATGGCGCGAAACCCGGGCATCATATACACAGCGAAAACATCAAGTGTCACTGGGGCGACCACAACCTTTCTCGAGCGGAAAACTTGTCGTAGTTGATCAAATACTATACGGTTATTTTCAAGATAATTGACAATAAATTTGATCGCTGTTGGAAAAGGCACTTGTGTGAAAGGTTAAGGGGCGTAGATATATACATGAAGGAATATGGGAAGCATTTTTTCCAAATTTTCTGGAGCTACCATATAAAGGCAGATTTTCAGGTCTTAGAAAAAGTACTGAGTCACAAGACCGCTGTACTCTTCCGTAATGCAGTTTCAGTATTGCTAATTATTAAACGTTTTTAGATGTAGAAATAGAATAGCTATAATGCACGCAGGCAAACGCATTGTTTATATGTTGTCTGGTTCGATATATTATTATCCTCTATACAGTATCCATTTTCGCATTCGAGTTATACGAGAAATATAGCTCTTAAACGGGCGCTCTTAAACACAAGTTCTTGCATTGGGATTAAAGGTAAACTTTCATTCATATTGGGCTCTTTGTACGAGATTGCTATGCTCGCTGCCGCTAACGCCTGTTACGAAGGATGTGGTTGGTCCACTATGTTAGTGTTAACAATCTACATAAAATACTGATAATGTAATTTTATGTATCAGAATGATTGGAGCGATGATCTGTAGTACCAGGCAGGTTTCCGTACTTGCATGCCTAATATTCATTGTTGCCTTGTATGACCGTCCATCTTATTATCGACTGGATACCTTGTATTTTGTGCCACTCAAATCCCTCTATAGAGTGTTTTTTCCATACGATACGCTATTGATTATACCGTTATTTCCTCATACTGCGGTGTGCATCTGTGCATATTGCAAACCCCGTTTCTCAGTAGGGATTCTTATATAATTTTCGAAACGGGGGCCGCACGAAATATAATTTTCGGAAAAATCTCGCGAGCGAATCGATCGAGAAGTTAAACTTAATTTTAGTTGCTACAGTTTTTAGTACAAAATTTTGATTTTGATCAGTGTGCGAGCAGCCAAGGTGTGGATTGCGTTGCCTTAGATTCGTCAGTGGCGTATCAATTGTTTCTGAGTCAAAAGTTTGGCAAAATTTGTCACCAAAGCTATTACTTTTGTCAGCTGAGTTTTGAAAAATTAAGACGTTTACAAACGCTTTGCGTGTCGCTGTTTCCGTTCTTTGTTCTTGTAATTTTTTTGTTACTCTCGTCATTGTCTTTTCATCCGAAATGTGTTTAAATTTAAAAAAGTCGTATTTTGTTATTTTGTTGGCGAAAAAAATGCTTTTAAGTCATTTTGAAGTTGCTATCTAAATTCTTAGCGTTCTTCGTATGGTATGTGCTTTAGATATTTGTTTGTGTTGAAAAAACATAAAGTAATGATGTTGGGAGTGTGGGTCAATATTCTCAAATGCGTATAGCACCTATCATCAGTTAGCGGTAGGGCTTCAAACTGACAAACTGTGTAACTGAAGATCTCAAAATTGGTACAGAAGTAGGGCAAATCAAACACGAACAATGTTCTAAATTTCGAACCTCAGCATACGCCGGGTCCAAGTTACAAAGGCCTATCACCAACTTGTAATAGTTGCTACAAACATTTGAGAATACAGGCTGTGGTTATGATGTCCGAGCGGTGTGTGCGAATGCTAAAATGTTAATAGAAACAGTGTTTGAAAATGACGAAATAGAAATCAGGCTTTAGCCAGCTTTAGTTTGCTGGATCAGGGGAGCTAAAATATTCACAGGATGTGCGCATGCGCGGGATTACTTAATACAGGCGGGTTTAAAAATTTTCAAGAGAGCCAAAATTTTTCTCGGCGGGGACACGTAGTTCCCTGGTTCCAATCTGGCTACTGGCTCAGAAGAAATCTCCATGGCATGTCACGATTTAACAAATTTTGCTAATGAAAAAATATTTCCAAAAATGCAATGGTTTCGTAAAAGGCAGTAGCGGCTGCGAGTATTGCGAATCTCATACGAGACGCCCAATGTATATTTAAAAATGAGAGTTTACCATGGTGTTATGTAACACTGCGATCTAAGAATATTTTGCAAATTTCAATATTTCTATACAGCTTTCCTTTAAAAAATGCTTAGTTGTCGTTAATTATGACCACATTTACGATAATCAAACGACGGTTTTTGTCGTATTTGCATTTAATAAACATGACCCGACTTATTTGCTTGTAATATAAAAATCGTATTATTAACGCTGTTTCATGGTTGTTACACCAGTTCACCCATTACAGTTTTTATTATTTGAAGCCTTATAATTTACGCTATTGCTTAACAAAGTAAGTGTTTCGCTATACTCGTCGTGCGGCGCTGTCCGTCATCAGTACGGCGCCAACGCAGCCCTAACAGTTATTAATCATTAAACTATGAACCGGCTAAAAATAACCCTTCCGTTACGTTCAGTGGTGGATGCTGGATTTTTTCGGCGGTGGGAGACGATGCTAATTTTATGTTTTGAAACTAAACCGTTTTTGAAACGAGTTAAACAAAATATTTCGATGTTTTAAAGATTTCAAATTGCAGTGAATGCAAATTGTTTTAAATAGTGTTGTATTCTGCGGTTTATTTTTGCGTCGTATAAAATTTTTAGCATGGCACAGTTGGTCGGAAAATACGTCACCTCTTGATGCACACCACACAGGCTAATATGTTTGCAAACTTCTTTATACTGTATATTCCAGTGAATCGAGTTTAACTCAGAATGAGCTGAATCCCCTCTGAAGCGTGAGCTCTGAATTAGGTCTTTCAGAACTCGAAATTCTGAATTGATTGAACTCATTCTGAGTTAATTAATCAACTTACCTGGAACTAAATAAGCTCAGAGTAAGCTAACATTTACTGTTATTAACTCAGAAACAGCCAGAAAAAAACTAATTCTTTCTCTAAGTTGATTAATCATCTCGTTGGAATTGACAGTGTACCACTAATTAAAGTAATAGATTTTGTGTTATATTCTGATTTCTGAACCATCTAGGTATGATATTATTTTAGGGATTTTTGTTTATTTGTTATTATATGCCATAAATTTGTTGATTCGACATTCATGGAATCAGAATGCAAGCTACTTCAGAAACGCATTTAGTACTGAGCAACGGTTGTTTGCTGTTTGTCGACTAAAGTTCACATCTGCAGTTTGTGTACATTCAATTTCTGCAATATTTGCAATTTATAACAGAGACTGCAATTTATTGTTTTGAAAGTATATCATAAAATAGTCTTAAAATTAAACTTTAAGTGCATGCAAAACTTAGAAGACAACTTTATATTTGGAAATATTTTCTCTATGGTCGGCTTGACTAAATGTCTTAGCGTGATTACGAGTATAGCTTTTCTAATTTAGTTAAACAAAATGTTGATAATGACCACTTTCAACACGAATGTGCAACTGGGTACGTTTAGTGTACAAATGAAAGTATCACTCGCACGTTGCGTTTTTGGCCTACCCCCCTAAATTTATGTAGTCAAGTTTACCATTTTTTTTAAATTTCACTCGTTTGAAACATTCCATGTAAACTAAACTTTGTTTATATTTTTAAAACGCATGCGAATTCTACGTATCAAACGTCAACTATGCCCCTAAATAAGTGGGGTCGGTGAATATAACTCAACGCCCGGTAGTGCATTTTGTACCACACTATTTTTGCTCAGTTGCACACTCTTGTAAACAGTGGTCATCGGCTCTTGGTTCAACCAATGAATCGATGAGAATTGTCTACAGAGTTAGCTGATACATGATTATTCAGCACTGAAAGGTGCTGTTTAAACGCTGAAAATAAAGTGAACGGTTAAGCGTCACCTAATGATTTGTATGTTTGACAAAATTAATATTTGGATTTATGTTTATTGAACAATTTTTACATTAATTTTTTTAATCATGGCTGTATGCTTTTGATGAGGTCCGGCGCTGTCCGTCGCCGTTAGGCGCCATTCGTCATCGTCCGTCGCCATCCGGCACCGTCCGTCGCCATCCGGCGCCGCATGACAAGTATAGAGCCACCCTGAGATTGAATCCAACTCGAAAGATTCTGTATATCAAAAAACATACCGGTCGCTTTGCGGCTTGCAGTCCTTTCATTTCACTTTTAACAGAATATTGGGTTGCAGTGTGTATATGAATTTTTAAGCAAAACGTATAATTAATATATAATTGCGCGACAGTAAACAATAGTTCTTTTTTGTATTCCTTCTGTAGTGAACCAAATAAGAAGTAGGAGGCAATATGAGTTTAAGTTTCAGATTTTGAGTCTAAACCAATCGGAGTCTATGTATTTCAAATAAGGTTCTGTTTTTTGTATAAAGCCTAAAATGTTTAATTGTAGTACATATATATGTTAATTACACTAATTTGACTAACAAAATGATTCCAGGACCAAATAAAGTTCAGCACGAATTTAATCAGGTAAAGCCAAAGTATATGTAATTTACTGTCATAACAGTAGGATATATACTCAAGCATTTAAAACGTTCTCCTAGAGTGACCTGATTATAATTCGTAGACAATGTCATAATAAAACTGAAAGACGTGAAAACCAAATAACACGAAAAAGGTGAGTCAAAATAAATAACCGTTCGTTCTCAAACAGCAAAAGAATTCCCTCTGGAGACGAAACCTAATTATCAGTCAATCCTTATATTTCGGTCGCTATAGGTTTTTCCAGTTAAAATTTTTATAAATTGTAAAAAATTTCATGCAGATGAGATTTGTTTTGAAAGTTTTTAACCTTCAAGCAAATATTTCTCTCAATTTTATCGTTTTAAAAGGCGTTGCCATGATGTTATTTTTCGGCTTTGTACCATAAAAATGTCACAAAAAATTAATACTTAAAGACGATATAAAAAATGATTGATAGATTTACACTGTAAAAAATGTGAATTTGACTCTGGCGGAGTCGAATTTTGACTCAGTTTATGTAGTCAGGAAAAGCCTATTGCGAAGTTATATTCATGTCACGTCGAAATGTTTAAAGTATTCTTGAAGCCCGGTAAGGAAAGTATTCATCTGTAGTGTCGTCAGAAGTTTTGCAAGTAAATATCTCCATTGCATGAGCCATGTCGGACGTCGGTCAAATATATTTTCTAGATTCTTTCCAATCTCTCAATGAACAATTTCCTTCGGGTAAGCAATAAATGGTCAGTGCCGCGACCGTCACCGCCTACCTTCTCCCGGGGGAGGGGGCGGGCACGTGGGTCTCAGGCAAAACCACTATTCAAAAATGATTGTGCTCCGTCGGAGCAATTCAGGGTAAATCTCCCATTTTTAACGCTAATTTGGTTTCTCGCCTGGTTCATTCGTTGGTTTTCTTAGCTATTTTGTATTGCGCCCTTGCGTATATGCCCCCTATTTTTGGATAAGCTGGCGCGCCACGCTGGCGCGTCCCTGGAGCTCGCCCCTTACAAGAAGGCTCCATCTCCAAGGCGGAGAGGAGGCTTGCATACCATAGCAGCGGCCTTGACGGTGATTGAAAATTGGTTTGCGTTAATTAAATGTAGATATTTAGAATAGAGATTTAAAAATTAACATTGAAACGATAATTTCTTAACCTGTAATGATTTCAAGCAAAACATCTTGAAGTACAAGACAACCTGTCTAACCCGTAAAGGTTGTTTTTGACGCGCAGAGTCATTCATTCATCTGCAAGAAAGCTGAGGGCATGCTGGAATTATGACTGTGTTCTTAGAGACACGCTGGGTAAATTTGGTCAATGTAAATTTTTTGGCACGCAATGAACTTTAGATTTTTATATTTGAGTAGCGTAGGCTTGTTTTAAGTATTTGTTTCAGTTAGCATTTAGTTATAAATAGAGCTACATACGTCTAACGTCACATGACGGACCATAGCCCATTTGGACCCTTCTGTTTGGCACAGGCTGCGATCCTGCATTTCAGCGTCCGCCTTGTTTTTGTGGCCAAAAATCCAATGTTTAACTCAAGCTAATTTACAATCCAAAATTGTCGAGAGTAACAAGGAATTTTTCAAAAATTTAAACAACTTTTGAACATGTTTTGCTGGACGTTTTATACTTGAAAAATACCACTTTTTGTCAATTTTTTTTCGCTGTAAAAAAGTTACACCACGAAATACGAATAAACACACCATGGATGTAAGTTTTTAGAATCTGAATTTTGTTTGTAATTTTTAAGTATTTTGAGGCGAGTAAATGTTTTTTTGACAAAAAAGTTTACAAATTTCATAACATTATTTGTTAAGGAAAAAGCGTTTTGAATCGTGATGTATTTGCTGTTAATATGGTTGCACTGTTATTGCGTTTGCGGGCACATTTTTCTGTACTTTTTGTATATTTTACGGAAGCTGTTGTTCTTTAGGATTTGAACAGATGCGACAAATTGGTTATTCGGTAGGTACCGGTTCTGAGAAACGTGAAAACAAAGGATGGTTTTAGCAAGAGTGGACGATGTATTAGCAAGAGTTTTGGATAGACCCTAAACCCTAATTAGAGTCCATAAATGTCAGTTATCTCTAATTGTAGTGCATAAATGTCTCCAGGACCAAATAAAGTTGAGTTCGAATCTTTAAAGCATAGTTAAGTTTTAAAAGTACATTCCTAAGTATAATCTTGCATTATCGCTCAAGTTTTTGGTACAAGACAAATACACGTTTAATTCAACGGATAATAGCAATTCCGGATATATCAGTATAACGAAGGGCGTGGATGGCGGGTTTAAAATAAACAACAGTCCGTAACCGAATAACAGGGGGAATCCTCTCTAGATGCCAAATAAATACCAGTCCCCTCTCTCTTATTCGGGTCATTAGAGTATTTGTTGTGCTTATTTAGTCGCGTTTTTTCTGTATTTTGCAACGTATGTTATGTTATACCGATTTATTTAAATCCACTTTGTGTCACACCAAAAATTTCGGTTTTTGTACACATTCCCACACTGTATGAACCACACTTGATTTAGCAACAAAACGCAAAAACTGATGGTAAAAAGTGTATTTTGGTTGCACAATATATTGGGTAAAGTAAATGAACACTTATGCATCATCCACGTTATAATGCTTGCGGTAATGTAAAAATTTGTCTAACCCGGTAAAGATCTTTGAACAAAACGAAACTGTAACTAGCGTATTGTTCCAGAACCTGCAAAAAAGTAAGCTTAAGCTTTGGTCCAATTTTTTGACTTAGTCTTAGGCTTAGGTATAAGCTCATTCTTACGCTTAGGCTTAGGCTTTAGGATTAAGCTTAGCAACATTCTTATACTACTGTTACGGCCCTGTTTTTTAAACTGGCCGATCTATATAATTAATGATACGTTTAAAGAGTAACACTATATTTCTGACTATTTTAATGTCGCCTGCGGCCCATGTTACTTTAAGGGGCGTCCAGGTTTCCGGTGGTTTATAAAAGTATAGGTCTAGATTCTAAATTACATTTTTTGCTTAGGTTTAGGCTTAGGTTTAGGAACTCATTTTTGCAACGCTTATGCTTAGGCTTCGGCTTTACACCTTAATCTACTGTTACGCCCCTGTAAAGTAACATTTGCCTCGTCTACGCTGGGCTGTGCCGCACAACAAGTACACCAACACATTTTATATTCATATTTGCACGGGATTTCTTTTGTTCATCGTCGTTTTACTCGTTCTTTTAACAAATGAAGTATTCGCGAACAGTTCAAAAACTTTAACAAAAATATCAAACAACATTTTTAAGGATTTTAAATATTTCAAATTGAAGAAAACTTGATATTTCGCATGAAAATTTGTTATCATAAAGCCAAACGAGTGTCTTCCAAAACGAATTCGTTTACATATATTGATTTTGAAAAAAATATAACATTTGACAAAATTCATCATTTTGTACCAAAATACAGCCATACCTACTATTCTAGCGTAGGATGTCGCAACGGGCAATCTTTATTTTGTCGACGCGAGCGACTATTCTGTCGTTATATCGTAGTATATTCGCTAACTAAACTAGTCTATTTCAGTTGGTAGACAGTTTATCAGGCGTATTTTAGCTACACCGGATTGTTTAGCTATCACACACATTTCGAAGTTCAGTTTGATATTTTCCTAGAAATGCCATAGTGTGTAAACGTGTTGAAAAAATTCCTATACTCCGATTTGCACTATTTTTTAGTATTTTGAAGCTTTCAAAACACTGGAAACGCTTGTTTTGTGAATCAGTTCGATTTAGCTATAAATGTACCACGACACATTCACTTTAGGCCTGATCCAGTGGCGATTCATAAATTTTTAACAGGGCGAACGCGCAATATATAATAGTGGAAAGAAATTAGCGCGCGAAGTGAACGAGAATCCAAACGCAATTTTAGTACTGTAACATTTTGGTTTTGATCTCTATTGTGTACCTAGACGAGGCCAGGACAACTGGCTCTCGTAGATTTGCTAGTATCCTACTATAACCCGAGGAGGGTTTATGATTTTGATATTTCTTTTGTACTGTAACATGCATGCAGCAAAGCAACTAAAAGTTTAGAAATATCAGCAGGCCTGTAGCCAGCTCACCTTGCTAACGGAGCTAAAAATAAGATATTAAGGACGGACATACAGTGGTTTTCGATGACTTACAAGTGCGGTTCAAACTTTTCTAGGAGGGAGCCCTAGATCTGTAGAGGGGGCCTAAGCTCCCTTTGCCTACGGACACAGAAATCGGTGTTCTGTCTAAAAAGCGAACTGGAAAAACCATGTACCACCCGTGAATGCAGCCAACCGGAAGAAACTGTTTCATGTCCATGTTGCTCACATCAGAAAATTTTTTGTGATAAAATGGTAAGGTCGCCTTTTTTACAATTACCCCCTTTGAAAATTTTCACATAAAGCATACAGTAAAAATTGCGTTTCGTAAATTTGTCAGCCCTCCCCACTGTCAGAAATTTCAGGATCCGCCCACTGGGATTGGCTGAAATATCGCTCGTTCCATCAATTTTACTTTTTTTTTACATTTCAAACAAAATTTCAGTGTTCCTGCAATGTTTTTAAAACTTCACATTACTGCATATGAAATGCAAAACAAATTATATTGCGATAATAAGTAATAATGGTCAATTAGTTAATATTTGACCCCCAGGTGGTCACAGTTAACTCAGTTAACCAAGTAAGAACGTAGAGAAGTATAGACTCCCTCAGAAACGTTTAATATTCGTGCGTGTCGCATTAACTCGAGCTTAACAGTTGGAGTGTGAAAAGTATAATTTTGTTTTAATTTGTATATTTTTTGCGACTCTTGATTTTATATTAAAGAGTCCCCGGTTAAAAGACAGATTTGAATGAGAAAAAATTAGAGTTTTTAGTTGTCGGTTGTAAGCGTGTGAGACATGCTTGTCCGTTATTTGCACATGCAATATAGTTTAGTGCACTGTATATGTATGTTAGCTGGCAGCATGCGGTCGACACATATAGGCGACGAAGAATGCGTTTGGAGAGGCGGGCTACGTGGTGTAGAGTGTTCGCTTAAAGATTCATAGGCTGACAGTTCGGTCCGCGCTCCGGAGGTCCGCTTTTCCAGCTGGTTAGTAGAAAGGTCTAAAGTCCCGGTTCCTATCTAGACTGACATCGGCTAATTTTTTGGCTGGTTTGGTGAACAACAGATAATTTCCGTTAGAGACGGTGCGGTGTCCGAACTGGAGCCGCCGTGATGGCGGTACTGGGATGACTCGGGCATTACAATGCAGAGAATATGAAAAAAAACTACTTGACCATTTTGTAATTATTTCGTAATACATAATTCTTTGAAAACTGCCGCATGCGAAAACAAGAGTCACAGCCCGAAGGCGGTGTCAAAAACTACTATGGCTTGCTTTGATCTTTTGAAATAATGTTCATGGTTGAACTGTTTTATCTGTGGTAACGAAATTAAAAAGCTTTAAGTTCCAGTGTTTTTCCAATCATCGTTTAGTGTTTTTTATTAGCGTAAAGTAGGTTCTGGAATTAATTTGAATAATAAACGATGCCGCTGCAGAACGTGGTAGGGGCTCCCCCTAAACTACAGGCTTGGGTACTCCAAACTAGCGAGCCAAGCGAGCGAGAAGCCAGACGCACTTTAACACTTGAGCGGTTTTTGTTTCTACCGGTTTGGGTAGGAGCCCTTTAGGGTTGGAGCCCCCCAAAAGGGGTACGGTCGTGGCTGATTCAGCCCTGATAATAAACACTAATTTTATTTGGATTCTCAAGACCAGAGAGAAAATGGAAATTAACAGTCTAGGAAGCGGATAACCGAAATAACCGGAACAGAACTGGTAAACGAATATCGAGCGTCGAATGCTGAAAATGTATTAAGTGAGAGACGCAATTAAAGTATGGCAAGTCATACAACTTGTTGCCTTACGTAAGTAAAAGCGATTTCAACAGAAAGTATTTATTCAGCAACGAACAACAATTTATTTTTAAAAAACCGTATTTGTGAAAATTTTAGTCTATTTCGCACGTTGAAATTTTACATCTACGGTACTCGTTCTGCCTATGGTGTCATTGGAAACACGTTGTTTTATAAATTTATAGTTCAATCATATTAATACAGTATTAGATATTTGGAGTAGTATTTTGCTCCGAGCCAGGAACTGTTTCTTATACTCCTAGCGTATGGGGAATGAAACTTTCACGTGCGTCTGAAACTACCGTTGTATTCTTGTCAAACTTTTTTCCCACGCTTCTGGAAATTTCGCACGGTTGTCACATTTTCTCACGCCATAACCTTAATATAGTATGTTTAATTAGTGCGCAATCAAAATGCCCCGTGAGCTAACAGGAAACGTAATCCTGCGACAAATCGCGAAAATTGACACTACCTACTTCTTACAGCTCAAGTTTGTCTCAGATTTTGTCAAAACAAAAAGTCTCAACGATTTCATCTTCGAAATACTTTCTGTGATTCTGATGTATTTGAACTGAACTTAAAACGCAAAATGGAAACGCTATCACACAGTTCTTCGAGTATGCTAATTGGACAGAATAGTCGGATGCTTGAATCGCATTGGTTAAACCTGCTCTCCCTTAACGCCCAACAGCAAAAGGCCAATGGCAACACTCGGTTACTAATCAGAAAATTATTAGTTTCGAAACTGCCCAATCAACAGTCAGGATTAGCGTCACCAAGCAAACTGGTAAACATACTGGAGATCATCTTATGCAATCCGCTGTCAATATTAGCAGTCGATATTTTTCAAAATCTATCGATGTTTCAGTTGAACTGCGCAATTAATTCCCGGCTAGTGACTCCTGTAGTACAAAACAGTAAATTGGTTCAGTCTGTTTATCAAGCGAACGACAGAAATTTCAAGAGGCAACTGCACAAGATTTTATTCAAAGCTGTGAAAGCGAATCGTATAGATCTGTGTTTGATGCTTTTAGTTGGTGGTGTGCGAACAGAAGTCGCAGATCGACACGGTAAGTACATTTGCTTTATAAATGAAAATAATTGAAAAATGAAATGAAAAGCTAAAGAATCAGAATGGCAAAATAAAATTTGTATGCATTTGATGCAATATTTTACAGCATTTCTAGGGTCACGAATTTTGTTCCATCTTTTGTATCCAGCACGCAAGGGTTCAGGAGGCTATTCTTTGTTAGTAGTAAGCTTGCCTTTGCTCATGTCGTATCTGTTAAAGTTTCCTCTCACTGTATCAACTTACAACCCGCATACTTCACGCGTTTTTCAGGCTGGTCTCCACTCAGGCATGCGGCGTTCTTAGGGCACATGCCAGTAGCAACGCAGCTGCTAGATATCGGCAGGGCACAGATAGACTGGTGTGCAGATTCAACGACCCGTAGCCCTTTACGATCTGCCGCTTGGGCTGGGCATCTTGATATTGTTCAAATGTAAGCTTATTTAGACTATTGCTAAAACTTGGCGCGATGAAAATCGTTCAATAAAGAAAAATCATTAAACTTATGAGTATACAATTTATGCCTTTAACCCTATAAGCCTAAGCGGAAGCAAAAAATAGTCTAGAGCTTGAGCTTACTCTATTCCAGTGCACGGAATAACGTTCCGCCCTTATTTTTACAAGGGCCGGTACTGTAGTGACCCGAATAAGAGAAGGGGACTGATATTTATTTGGCATCTCCACAAGGTGCCCTCCCCCCTGTTATTCGGTTACGGTCTGTTATTTATTTTATCCCACGCTCCGCCACCCTTCGATACTGATATATATCTGGTACTGCAACTGTCCGTTGAATTAAACGTTTATTGTTTATTTCTCTTGTGTCAATAGCTTGAGCGATAATGCAAGGTTATACTTAGGAATGCACTTTCAAAACTTAAGTACGCTTTAAAGTTTCGAACTCAACTTTATTTGGTCCTGGAGTCATTTAGGCGCTGTGATTAGGGATAATTGACGTTTATGGACTTGAATTTGGGTTTATGGACTTGAATTTGGGTTTATGGACTCTATCCGCTTGCGGACTCTTATTAGCGATACGTACTCCAATTGTTTGGGACTCAAAATGGGGACCTCCCTCTTGTTACTCCCTCTTATTCGGGTCACTACAGTATTATTATTATTATTATTATTTTTATTATTATTATTATTATTATTATTATATTATTATTATTCTTATTATTAGATACCAACCATATTATTGGTTGTTATACTGATACCGTAAAATAATTGAAAAAATGAACCATATACTGCGATTCCCGCATTATTCCGCTATGTGTGCTTTTAATACAAAATTGGCAAAACCTATATACCGTATTCGCTTGCGCTCGCCAGGCGTTTTTTTATATCTGTCGTGCACGTAATTGAAAACAACACCTCTCATGCAATTTGTTATCTAAATCGCCTGTTATTGTGTGTTAAATTCCTAAAAATCAGCCTAAGCCAAACACTAGGCAAATATGGTTTAAAATCTTAGATTCACACAATAAGCTTTATGTTGTTGTTGTTGTTGTTGTTGTTGATGTCATGATGAATGTGATATAGCAATCCAAACTTGCTGAATTTAAATTTGAACTTCAAATTTACAACAAAAATACGTTTCAGGTTAATTTCTCGTGGGGCAAATGCTAACTTGCAAGACAGTGATGGACGCATTCCATTAGCGGTAGCAGCATTCATGGGCCAAACAGACGTCGTTAAGTTTCTAGTCAACTTTAGCTCAGATATTCAAATTAGAGATTATGCTGGACATAGTTTGATTGCTCTTGCCGTACTTGGGGCTTTCAGTCGGGAACAACGAATTTTGGAAGGATCAGACAGTCAATTGGAACAATTTATAGAAATTATCAAGATTCTTTCGTCATATGGAGTTGATGTTAACAATACGGATGGTAAGTTGGAATAATTTTTCGTTGAATACAAACTGATCGAGACCAGAGTGACATGTGGGGAAGGATTGTTTTACACCCGCGCTGTACCCAGGTAAATAAGAAGCGGCTCCCCTGCGGGTTTGCTCCCGGTAAAAAAGATCTACTCACAACCAACATTTTACCTGCGCCTGAAGTGAAACCAGTATATTAAAAATCGCTGGTGATTTGCACTTTAATGAAGATTTGCGTAACAGCTCAAATGACTTTCATGTATGAAACCTTACTAGAAGCAACAACATTTCAAGCCTAACTAAATAAAGCACAGAACTTTTGCTTTTTAAACTTTCACTGACTAGATTAGCTAATATTGTATGTTTTGAACCTTAACTCTTAAAGGTTTGGCGCGGGTAAAAAATGTTAATTTTTTTAGCCGCGTGATACAAATTTTTACCCACGGTGGTACCTGCGGCTTAACTTTTTTATCCGACCTGCGTTTACCTGCGGGTACTCGCAGAATACTGTTCAACTTTTCTCGCTCATAGACATTTTCCTTCCGTATTTACGCTTAGGCCTCGGTTTACGCATAACTTTCCTATTATTAACTGGGACTTCAGAACATTTAACTAAGCTACTGGAAAACCAGGTTACCAGTGGGTTCAAACTTGCCAATTACGAATCGTTTTAGGCAAACGCTCTACCGCTGGGCCGTGGAGCCCGTCTCTCTAACTGCATTTACCTTTGACTATATAGACTCGTATGCTGCCGGCAAAGATACATACAACGCAATACATTATATTGCATGTGCTCATAACGTACAAGCATGTTCACATGATTACAACGCATTTGCCTATGCCTTTGAATAAGCCTAAGTGAAACCCTTAAATGTGACGCATGTTTATAATATCGAACTTAGTGTTAAATTATTACTGGAATTCACGACCTTGAAAACAATAAGTGTGACATTTGTTAAACCTGTGATTTTGTTTCTTTACATTTTCTTGTTTATAATCAAATTTGAACAATTTTTCACCCACTAATCACTCGATTATTCCTGTCTCGCTGATAAATCTTAAAATTATATTATATTACAAAAATATTATCAATATTTCTAGGCTCAAACTGTTCAGCACTTCACTATGCCGTACGCTACGGTTCTATCCGCCTTTGTACCCTTCTGCTCAGCCTCGGTGCCAAAACTCAACTCGTTCATGTCAAATTTTTCTCAAACAATTGCCAGCCGTCGGCAATTTTAACGGCCGTTGAGTGCAACCGGTTGGAAATTGTTCAATTGTTGTTTGAAGCTGGTGGCAACTTGAGTGAGACTACTGAAGATGGAAGGAACGCGCTTTGTGTTGGTGTACAAGCTTTTGGAGACGACGGTGTTGATATGATGAAATTATTGTTAAAGTTACGAATTAATCTGGTAAGTTTTGTGCTCAAGCAAATTGGAATAGACGACAAGGGTAGATAGATGTTCAAATATTAAAGACTAAAAGGTGGCGTTGTACTTATTAACAATTTTAATGTCAACAGGCATCGTCCTGCGACGTCCTGATTCGTAAGACGTCGTACAAGAATTGCCGTATTGCATCTCATAAAATCTTGGGCCCATGTTACTTTAAGGGGCGTCCAGGTTACTAGAAAGGTGCAACCGGAATTATAAAATACCGGAACTGGAACCGGAAAGTTAAAAATATACCGCAACCGACCCGGAAAACAAAAAATACTTGTTACCGAAAAATGTATTTTTAACGCTATTTTATCGGTTTTAATGCTGTAAACACATCATTTAGAGTGCTAAAATATTGAAACAAATGCAGTAGGTGGAAACATAAGATAAATTGTGGAGTATGGCACAAATTGCAAATTTTTGCAATACACTCTCAGACAATTTTATATAAATACCTTAAAGTAACATTGGCCAAAATTTTTTAAAATGTTTGAACTTATTGAGTGTTGCAGAGTCCGCATGGCGACAAGTACAGCGCTACCATAATAAGATCCATAAAAGATTCCGTTTAATCAAAGCGCAACAAAACTGTCACCTAGTTTAAATTTCAGATTGCAGCCTTTTTAATACGTAATATAGCACATATCGTCAATTAGTGATAGGTTTTCAAACAATCTGTAGCATCTGCCGATCGTAAATTATGCTACCATGCAGAGAAAAGCTATGATCAATTGGTGATAGGCGCTATACACATTTGAGAATATGGACACTGGGCTAAATAATGAAATCGTTTCATGATCTTTCAGTGTATTCATGCTGAATAAAACGTGTATGGGTCATATTAAAATTATGCCGCTGTTAATTTACATATCCCACAGTTCATATCCAGGGTCAGCGTTAGCATATGTCGGTACCCCCTTAACCAGGACCGAGGCGAGCCCGAATAAAATCTTTCACAACTGTATGACTTTGTGGTCAGCGAAAAATATTTGTTTGCCAACGTGGGGCCCCAATTGATGGTTTTGAGGTTCGTATCATAGCTAAAAACAAAATTGTACTTAGTTAAAATTTTGTCAGACCATTTCGTTTTCCGAGCGTTTAAAATATCGGATAGAGTGAATTATTTCAAAACGTTTAGCTAGAATTTATAAATTTGAGTAAATTAGAAAGTCTGCTAAAGTAGGTTTGTATTTTTTAGCGTCACCAAGATAACAACGGATGGACCGTTTTGCATTACGCAGCAAAGTACAACGCAATAGAGTGCTGCCGAATACTATTAGCACACGATTCAGAACTCGCTAATCAGGTTGACGTAAACGGTTACAGCCCGCTTCATGTTTCCTGTGCTGAAGGTAAGCTGTAAACAGTGAATATTAATAAACGTTGAAGTATGTTAACAATAATGGTCACCAAAATCTACAGAAAAAGTTGTCTCTTGTAAAAGTACTTTATGCCATATAAACAAGACTACCGGTTTTGTTGGGTATTAATTTGGGGTTGGTTTCGGGGGGTCCCTCGGGGGAGGCTGTAACGGGAGTATTAAACTTTGAAGTATGTTAACAATATGGTCACCAAAATCTACAGAAAAAGTTGTCCCTTATAGAGGTGCTTTATCCCATACAAACAAAAGGCTTTTGAAAGTCTGTTTTTAAACACAAGCTTACGTACAATTATCAACCAAAAAATTTCGGCGCTTTTGTAGTTCATCCAACGGTGGGAAAATCCTTCCCTAGAAATGATCCATGTATAGCTGAGGGCCGTAACAATAGTATAAGCATATTGCTAAACCTAAGCCTACGTCTTTATGCATATATGTATTAAGTCTAAGCCTTAGCAAACTATTCCGCTGCGGGGCTAATTTCAAACGTTCTCAACTTTCTGCTATGACAGATGAGAGCTATTATTCTCGACGAAAAGCTGAAGGGTTCTGCTGTGCACGGTTTCTGATAATCAAAAGCTATGTCCGGGGCCCATATTCTCAAATGTGTACAGCAACTATCATCAGTTAGTAATAGGTTTTCCAACTGGCTATAACTACTGCTGTTGTTAAACTCAAAATTGGCACCGAAGTAGAGCAAATCAAATACAAAAAATGTGGCAAATTTTGGGTTTCAGCATTCACTGGTTCGAAAGTTACAAGACCTATCACAAACTGGTGAATAGTGCTACGTACATTTGAGAATAAGGGTCCAGAATAGAGCCGTTGAAATCTTGCCAGCGAAAGTGCCAGTTTATCCAAATTGCAAGTTATATTTTCTAGGTCATATAGAAACAGCCGAGATTGTGCTCAAGTACACAACTTCAATCGATGTACGAGACCACATTGGCTACACACCGTTCTGTTTAGCAGTATCCGGTCACCATTTCGAGTTAGCTGAAATTCTGTTGGCTAATTTTGCAAACATTAACGCAGAAACATTTCAACGAATCACAGCGCTTCATTCTGCTGCGCTGTCAAATGACACGGATCAACTTAGCTTTCTTATTGGTCAAAATGCTGAAGTTAACCGTTGTGATTTATCCAATAGAACGCCGTTACATTTCGCAGCTTGTTCTGGTTCCTGTGAGGCTTCTCGAAACCTATTGGCTAGTAATGATGTCGATGTTAATGCTCGCGATAGTGGCGGACGAACTCCGTTAATGCTTGCAATTTGGCATAATCACATTCCGGTGGTGGTAGAATTTTTAAAATTCAACAATTCACAGCTAAATAACAATTGCAACGATATCGAAGTAATTGAACTGGAAGAGCTGGATCAAAATTCTCGCATTGGAAATAATGGTGCAAACGACACAGATTCTCGCATTGTATTGGCTGAAATATTGTCACAAAAATTGTACCAATCAGAGAGAACAAATCAAACAAAAGCTGGACAACTGACTAAGAATGACCAACGGCGTTGCGTTGATGTAAATGCTCGAGATAAACAATCAGCAACTGCGTTGCACATAGCAGCGTATTTAGGGCACGTAGAATGCGTCAAATTATTGCTACAGCACGGTGTTAATAGTTCGGTTCGGGATTCCAGAGGGCGTACGCCGAAAGATATATCACGAATAGCTAAAAATAAATGCGAGCATATCTTCAAACAATTTGAACAGTGCAACGATGAACATTTTCAATCGTTCAATGGTAGCTATGTCATTATTCCTCCAGAAATCGAAACTTTGTTCGAACGTTTACCGAAGCCAACGCCGTCAATATCTACAGGTTCATTTGATAACTGCCAAAATGTAAACGAAAAGCTAAAAGTCGACCAAGAATGTCAAGTTTCGTTTTCGAGTATTAGCGAATGTAACAGCCAAGCGTCAAGTCTTAGCTGCTGCGATACGTGCAGTTGTAGGATCGCCAAGTCAGATAAGGTCAATTTTGATGATTGTGAAGCTTGTTCTTGTTGTATCCGATATGATTCGTTGTCAGAATTTATCGTCGACGGCAATGAGCACTGTATGCTTGCATCAAATAAGCCTAAGCCAAAACCTAACTGCCTGCAAACTGTCACTACAATGGGGTCTGGTGAACTGGGATCTTCTGGGTACAGTAGTTTGCATCTTAACGATGGTTCAGTCTATTTTAATACGCTTAATTCAAGACTACAATACGCCCAACAAGAGTACGTGGACCGTGAGACAATACAAAGCCGCATTTCTCAGTGCACCATTCAACAACGATATTCAATCACATCTGGTGATACTACTGAAGCAAACGAGTGCCAGGAATTGTACCCTATGTCTGCAACTCTGCCATGCCCTGTGGCGTACTCCAGCTTTCCGAGCGACCATAAACTAAACTCTGATTCCAGGATTGGAGTCGCCGCTGATACAAAACGAGAACAACACAACGCTGGTTTGTCTTCCTATGGTCAAATTTGTTCATGCGAATGCAATAATTGCTGTTTGTGCCAAGCAAAACAACTTCTTGATACTGACTCAACACATCAAAGTAACCGAAGTATTACACCACAGTATAAATTGCTCAAAAACTTTAGTGAGTTGACTGTACTCCAACTTCAAAACATACAGTTACCTACTGATACATGGCCCAGTTCACGAATGCAACCGAGCCAGTATATTGAGCCAGAAGTTGTTATTCGATCACCTGGAGTCGACTCCAGCCCACAACGTAATTCTGATTTAGTCATGTACACGTCAGCAATTGATCATAGTCTTAAATGCGCAGACGAAGCCAAAACGCCACTAAAGTCGTTTTATTCAGAAACTAAACATAGACGACAAATTGTAACTAATCCTCGGTGTCGGCCTAATACGTCGACTAGTTTACTGATATCGTATACTAAGGCGGCCAATGTAAAGAACAGGGGCGGAACAGTATTATAAACATTTTTCTAGGCCTAAGCCTAAGCGTAAGAATGAGCATATTCTAGTTCAAGCAAAAAAATTAGTCTAAAGCTTAAGCTTACTCTTTTCTAGTCCCACAGAAAAACGTCCCGGCCCTGTTCTTCACATGGGCCGCTAAGGTTAAATCTATGTCTAAATGTGGTATTAACCCTTTCACTCATAGAGTATACTATAAGCAACTAAATACATTAATGTACGAGCAATACACGCACTGTGAGCAGTGTTTAACATTTATAACATATATGCGCAGTGTAAAATCTCCACAAGACGCGAGTGCCGACACGAGCTCGAGCGTCAAGCTCCTATAGCTCAGTGGTCGTCGTAAACGCCTCATACCCGTGAAACTGGGGTTCGAATCTTACCTCGAAAATACGTCTCATTTGAAATTGAAAATATTCATATGAGAAAGGGTTAAAAGCAGTATATAAAATAATCACGAATGGGTGGTCGCTGCAAGCAAAACTATGGGACGGCAGATACAGAGCTTGGTTTTGTAAAAAATGCGGCATCGAAGCCGTATCAAATATGAAACGCAGTTATAATCAGTTCGCAAACGAATATTTTCCTTTTCACCTGACAGATAATTTGAAGCTTCGACTATTAACTTCAATAATAAATAAAATTTAAATTTCCAGCGTCTTACGGTTTCCCAAAACAGTAAAACTTATTTTAAATTTAATTGCAAATAATTTTTCTAAAAACAATTCTATCGATGGGTGGCGTTTGCAATCATCACTCAGCTACAAGAGCTTACCGCTCAAGCCCGAGAAGCTGTCACACCATTGGCGAGATTTTGTACTGCATAGTGCGCACATGTGAAATAACTGTGAAACACTGAGTATTGTATATTAATTGCAGGTACACAATCTACAATTTGTTGCTAACAACTTTTTTCCAAACGCCACGTTTAGTATTCCTGACACGATTTCTTAAGCTGAACGAATTGACGAATTATAGGGTGACGCTATAATTGTCGAGCGGCGACGCCCGTACTATACCGCACGGTGACGTACGTTGCCGGACGGCACCGAACGTCATCAAAAGTATAGCGCGACCATAGAAACAAAAGATTTTGATGCTTAACATTTGAACGCATCGGTACAGTCAGCTGAGGTGCGTCATTGTACATGTTTAAATTTGCATAGCACAGTTTGAATCAATGCACCAGACGCTGTGTTATCGCAATACCTAACTGTGCTATCAGTGCGGTCAATTTTACTTACAGCACAATAGGTGCGGCGTATCCAGGATTTTCAAATGGGTTCGGTTTAGGCATCCATAGGAGATGCAATAAAAGTTGAACCTGGAGATACAGTAAAGGTGAGTTTTCGAAGAATTCGCAGCGGGGGCTTGGGAAGCGGCAACCCTCCTGATAAAATCAATGTTAACAAAAATATTGCTGTCCCGTTTCCCGTTTTTCTTGCGAAAATATATAGCTGTCCCATTTTTCCCGTTTCCCAAAGGAAGCATATTGTTGCACGGACGTCCACACGGGGCATTGGGGGAGTCGTTTCCTCTAAATTTTACTGGTGCCCCCACTCCCAAATAGACTCGGGCCGGACGTCATGATTAAATTTTTTTCGATAAATTCCACATTCCCTCATTCAGAAATTTTCAACTCTACCCGTGTTTTGAACGAAAAAACGCACAGTTTTATAAAGGTATTAAAACGCAGGATATGCAAGTCAGTTGTGGCTACCAAGGTCGCAAGTAGATACAGTGGGGAGTTACAGGTGGCGCAACACCACTCGCAAAACTTCGTCCCCCCCCCGATCTAACAAATTTGGTACAGTCTGTGATTTGTGTCTCACTATCCCGTTTTCCCAGCGAAAATTTACAATTGTCCCGTTTTCCCATTTGCCCGAAAGAAATTTGTAGCGTTTTTCCAGCGAAAAATTGCAACTGTCTCTTTTTCCCATTTGTCCGAAATAAACCTTTTTCCCGTCTTCCTAGCAAAATTTGCAGCTGTCCCTGTTTCCATTGTTCTAGCGAAAAATTGCAACTGTCGGCATTTGCAGCTGTCCCGTTTTCACATATGCCCGAAACAAGCCTGTTCCGTTGTCTTGTTTTTCCAGCGAAAATGTGCAGCTGTTTCGTTTTCCAAATTATTCGAAACAAACCTGTCCCATTTCCTGTTTTCCCAGTGAAAATTTGCAGCTGTCCCGTCTTAGTCCTGTGTTCTAGTTTTCCTTGCGAAAAATTGCGGGTGTTCCGTTTTCCCATTAGCCTGAAACAGTCCTGTCCCACTGTCCCGTATTCCCAGCGAAAATATACAGCTTTCCCGTTTTCCCATTGGCCCGAAAGAAATCAGTAGCGTTTTCCCAGCGAAAATATGCAGCTGTCCCATTTTATCATTGGACCGAGACAAACCTGTCCCGTATTCCCGTTTTCCCAGCGAAAATTGCAGCCGTCCCGTTTACCCATTCGGCCTAAACAAACTTGCCCAGTTTTCGCAGCGAAAAATTGCTGCTGTCCCGTTTTCCCATTTGCCGGAAACAGGCCTGTCCCACTGTCCCGTATTCCCAGCGAAAATAGACAGCTCTCCCGTTTTTCCATTTGCCCGAAAGAAATCAGTAGCCTTTTCTCAGCTAAAAATTGCAGCTGTCCCGTTTTCCCATTTGCCGGAAACAGGATTGTTCTATTGTCCCGTTTTTCCAGTGAAAATTTGCAGCTGTCCCATTTTCCCATTTGCCCGAAACGAAGCTGTCCTATTTTCCATCTGCAAGTAATGCTGTCGGCAGGAGTATATGAATTTGCCCCGTTACATTCCTGTGTCTTGCTGTCCGCGGGAAAACGGGACCCCCTAAAAGTAACATTGACCAATTTGCAATGCTCTGATTGTTATGCTAAGTTTACAATTCACAACCGAAATAGAGCAAAATACAAAACGCCACGGGTTCAGTTGACTACTCTTGTCTAATGGTCGGTTTTATCTACTCAGAATATCATGCATTGTTCAACCACCTTGAATATTACATGGAATATTACTGTTTTGACCCGAATAAGAGCAGGGAGGTAAAATAAGACGGGGCCCCATTTTGAATCCCAATCAGTTAGAGTTCCTATCGCTAATTAAAGCAGTTTACAACCGGAGGTCAGCCTCCGGCTCCGCTAAGCCGGAAAGCGGCCTCCGACTCCAGTACAATTTCTGCCGGAGGTTCCAGTAACTTCGGTAGTAAAATTTTGCATAATTTTGCAAAATTTATCTGTTTAGCGCATTTCGTTTTACTTTTGTCACTATTTTCAGGAAAGATTTTTCGAAATTTCGCAGAAAATTAGCGTAAAACCAAACAATTTAACAACATATTGCAGGTATTGGCTAAAATTAACTAATTAACTATCATTTGTATTATTTGGCTGGGTGTCAAAGTAGCTGCTAGGGGGTCAGCGTCGCCCGGTCCCCTACACCGGCTGGTCTACTTAAAAGACATTGTTAATAGAAATCTGTAAACTTTCGGATAATGCCTATAAGCAAACCAAACATTAATTTAAGCGTTAAATTTGAACCTTAACCTGAATTTTAATGTGACAAAAACTCACGCAGGTTTTCAATTAAACATTAGGCGAAATGGTGATTATTGTATTCTAATATTTTATAATATAACATAGCGACAACGGACACATAAAGCAACTAAACGATGTGAAAACTACGATGCACTGAAGGGTCGCTTAAAATCTGAATGTCTTATACTTATGGAAAGGATTAGCCATAGTTACAAGCTCTAAGTTCGAAGGCTCTAGTTTATGTTAAATCGGCTCAATATGATAAATCAGGCAAATTTTAAGTACGATCAAAACGTTGGAACTGTCCACACACGTTATAGGAGTGGATAGAACATGACGGTCCATGTATCAGGGGCGGAACATTATTCTGCGAGACTGTAGAGTAAGCTTAAGCTTAAGGCTAATTTTTGCATAGTCTTATAGGCTTAGGCTTTCATATAAGCTCTCTGTTACGCTTAGGTTTAGGCTCCGGAATATGCATATACTACAGTTACGGCCCTGTTATATATATTGGCCAACATGATTTATCCCAAAATATTTAATGACGAGGAAGGTTTATAACAAAGGATCTGCAAACGATTATGCAAAATCTTATTGGTACAGAATATCGTGATAAAGTCGAAATGAGACACAAATCGTTTAAAGGTCCTCAGCGTAACAAAAACAAAACGGAATAAATGTCTAAGCCCATTATTATGTTAAAAGTATAATATCGAATTTTTTTACTTTGTTTTACTTCTCAGCTTCGTCAACACCAGCTTGAGTCATTAGTTCTCCAATGTTTCGTTCCAATTCATCAATCCGACGTCCCATTTCGTCAAGTGAAAAAGAACATTTTGAGTTAAGAAAAGTTCAATTTAAAGTCAAAAACACCATTAATTTGCATTAGGAGCGAAGCATTACTTAATCTGCGGGACTGCAACAGATTCAACTTAAAAGCTTGAGACAAATTTATTTGCGTACTTATAGGCTTAGCTTAGGTTTTACAACTTTATTTTTACGTTTTGGCTATTAGGAATACGCTTATACTACAACTACTGTTACGTCCCTGCTCTATACATTGGCCCGAAATTTTACATTTTTTCTTCAAGTATATATTGCTCAGTATTAGTCGAAAATCAATTGCAGAATCTACATAGCATTAAGAAGCGTGACCGTGCTGAGAACCTTAATTTTATGGCGGCTACCAGTGTGTTCTATTGAAACACCGGGCCCACGTTCCGATTGATGATGAGAGGATTGGTTTTCCATAAGACTGCTATGTAATATAAGCTTAAGTTTTAGACTGTTTTTTGCTTAAGGTTGGGCGTAGATATATGTTTACCCTTACGCTTGGGCATAGGCTTAAACTTAGGCTGACAAATGTGCTTATACTACTGTTACAGCCGTGGTCTAAAAACCTTGTCGTAACCGAGATTACATGCTTGCCATATTTGATAATATTTTGACAGGCTATACCGCAGAAAGATTAATGAAAATATAACCCAATCTTGTATTGACTAATATTTCTGGGAACAATTGATAACTATTGTTCCCGGTATAGTTTTATTTTCCTATTCTGATTGCGGTTACCGTATTTTACACGGGGTTAATGCTTATAGTTAGGTTTACACCTCCAAGTTTTCTTCGGGACCTGCGTTCCATACATGCACCCCAGAGTCTAGGCAATGGAGTTACAGTTTCGTAATGACTAAAGCTAAATTCTCTAAACGATTCAAATGCTAAGCCACTTTTGGCATCAGCGTAAATTGTTGCAAAATATTGAAAGGATATTTCTTTTGATAATCTGATCGGACATTGTTTGAAAGCGATCTTGGGTTTGCTGAAGAAGATTTTGAATCTAAAATGAAATCACACTTTTACCCTTTACTGGCGTCATACAAACAGAAGTGGATATCTGGCTTTTTACATTCGTAAAAGCAGTTTTGGATGCACATTTTGTGACAGTTTTTTACAGTTTTTCAGAAAAAATATATACCACAAAATGTTTATTAAATTTTAACTTTTTCTGTGTGATATCAAAACTATAAAAAAGTAATACCTGGGTTAAATCAAACTTAAGTATTTACTTGAGTTACGCTTAAGTAATTAATGTTACAAACTTAAGCATATTTACTTTGCTTTTTCGTGCAAAAAACAAATTAATGTCAACTTGAGCCTGGTTCATATCACGAAAGCCATAATCCTGCCCTGAATACAGCTTACTTCCGTAGCAACAGCATTCACTTCGCTGCTCGGATTCGAAGCCAAAGCACCAGGTAAGGGATCCATCATTGGTATAATTTGAGGTTATTTGAAATGTGGCAGTGATCAAATATTGATTGAAACGAAACCGTAGCAAGTCTGCGGTATATTATCTTCTAATTAAATGTTGCAATTACTACTTGTAAGTGTTCCGGTTTAAAAAGTATCTGCACGTCCTAAAATAACAAGATATTATTATTTTTAATAATAATAACAATAATAATATTAATAATAATAAGAATAAAAATAATAATAATAATTCTAATAATAATAATGTTTAATAATGATATTTGATATGTTCCTTTGAAAACTAATAATACTTAAAATCTAACGTAGAACCAGTCATGGAAATTCTTGATTGACCAACACTTGCAAAAATATGCATTGTAGTGCAGGTGAACAGTCATATGTGAGGGGCCTTCCGATTTGGATCTGTTTCAATCTATGACCAGAAAATTACCATTTGGATGTCATGTCGTTATGTTCTTTTAATAGATAATGTTACTGAAGCTTTAGACACGTCAGCCTTCCTCGTTCGGAAAATCCCAAAATCAAAGTGTAGCTTGACATTTGAATTTGTAAGAAAATAGAAAATATTTAATGCGGTGGTCAAGTTTATCTACATGAATTTCAGCTTTTCAAATTTTGTACATATTGTTCAAAATTTTCAATGAATTTGATAATCAAAAACTTGTTTAGCAAACTTAAGCTAAACTTTTGAGAAGCGTGTGAGCTATAGTTCCCAAGGTAACAAATAGTCTGTTGTGCCAAGCTTTATATCGTAGCTCTATAAAGCGGTTATCGTATTAAGTAGAAGCGTTAACGTAGCTGCTTTACAAAGCCATCGCGAAAACGATTGAATCAGATTAGCTTTGCGCACAAGCTGCATCTGATTTATACTGACTTTGGCTTATTAATTATCGTCCTGTTCCAAAGGCCTTGTCATACCTGTACCTAATCCTAAGCCCAAAGCTTCGAATATATACAAACTACCTTAACAACCACACTCAAAAAAGTGGTCACAAACTATAACCATTGCGGAAAAGCGAATATATTTTATATTTTCCTTATTCAACTGTAAAGTAACAAGCACGACTTAAATTGTGCTTTCAACTCTAAGATTTATTCTTAACATATGGCAAACGTGCAAAAGTTTGCTAGAAATACATAAACTAAAGCTGCAAATACTACTGCATATACTTTGCATTTGCAGCATGTGAATAGGCTTTCGAGGTTTAGTGTAGAAGTTAACTCTTGTGCTCGCGCTAGCGGCGTTATTTTTAATTATGTTAACAGGAACAAATTCAAGACAAAGCAGAAAATGAAGAATCAAAATGTTGTTGCAAAACACCAGAACTTCAACTATTGACTTTTTGGCTAAGCCTTCACTTTTTTTACATCCACCCATACAACTGAAACCTGGGCGTTCGTAGTTTTACTAAGTTATTTTCTTATGTTATATGAAAGATGTTCACTTTTAAATCACAACGGGTATTGTGGAAGAGGGGACTATTTTTACATTTTGGCTACCCCCTGTACCCCTAGAACTAAAACGATTCTCATACTACAGAAGCGGCAAAAATACATATACTTTATGTATACAATATTAGAAATTTTAGCTTTTCCAGTATACAATTGCTTATGGGTGCTTCCTGCTTAATACGGTCCCTTAAAATCGAAAAGAGTACATGGATGCGGTAGCTCCAACAAGAATCCGATGAAAGAAAATGTTTCTAAGTTAGTTTGGCTTTGTTGCTGGAGTAAAAAGCGCCCCTGACAGCCCTTGGCCTATTCATATTTATGTTAATGATTTAATATTGACTCTAAACCATATTTGAAAACCCAGTATGCAAAAATCCGAAACGAGGGGTTGACACCAGAAACACTGCCTACGCCCCAGTTCATTGTTCCTAAATAAATTTAGACATAAGCAGGAGTATGTTAAGCGCTAGTTTGTCTACACTGCCTTCTAGCTTGTTGTTGTCTAGAAACAACGCGACGGCACTCAGCGAAATATAAGAAAACTATATTATAAAGAAGGCACTTTTGTTTCTGTGCGTTTTCTGCTTTACGCATAGAAAACTAGACCGGGGATCCTGTTTTTGAGTGCCAGCGGAACTCATCCAAAATCACGGGATATTTGATTGTGCTGTTTTTTGAAAATAGGTAATATCAGTATGGTTTTATATAATAATTTAGCTAGTGAAATAAAAAACTAAAGCTGAGAAGTATAAAGCACCATTCATACGTGCATCGTGCATATGCAAGTTCGGTAGCAAAGCAACTTGAAGTTTTCGCAACTGCATAATTCACCGGAATTTATACTATTAAGTTTAATTTGCACGTGTGAACGCCGTTTCAAATCGCTGGAATTTTTTATGACTGGCCAATATGAATCCAGGTTGTAAAGCGCTTCTGAATTAATTCAAAAGTTTTGTTAATTCAGTACGGTTTGGAACCGAGGCCAGCAGTCGATTATTCAGCTAATATATGGCTGTATTGTTGAAGTATGTAATGTCTCATAAATACAATTTCGCTGTGAATCTATGCAATGATTATGAACAGATGAATAATGAAGAAACACAAAAACTGAAAAACAAACTACAAAATTTTTTTTAAATTTTTCCGGCGATGACCAAACATTGGCCGAGACCGAGACTTTTCATGATGGGCCTCCGTAGTCAGGTCTCCGCCCATTCCTGTTAAACAGAAATTGTAGGCTTAGAAAGCGGTGTCAACTGAAGAAATTTCGAGTATAGTTTTCTTTGCAAGTACACGTTTCTTACAGCTGAACCTTGCAGCTGTAAGATTTATTCGAAAATGCATTCGGAGAACTTGCTGCTGCAAATTATTCATGACTAATATGCACACAAATTTAATTAATCTGTATGAATAACTTTATAAATTCATGTCAAGATTCATAAGAGAATATTTCTTTGCAAACACTTTCAGCTACAAGTTTTTTTGCACGTTGCAGCTGCGAGTTCTCGCTGCAAGAACTTGCACGTGTGAATGCGTAGGGTTTCATACTGGTAAAATTTGTTTCCTGATTTTTGCTAATGACTATTTACATCTGGAAATTCGCTAGTATTGCTATTCAGTTCTTAAACTGTGAGAAAGTGCCAGTCAGCAAATAAATTTTCAAGAGCTTTCCCCTGTCAATACGCTGAAGTATTTCCAGGGAAAGTAAAAGGATAAAATCATGCCATTGTGTTCAATTATGTCGTAGAATGTGCTATATATTCAATTTAGAGGTCCCGAGCTGAATTAGAAAAGAATGTGTTGTAAATTTTGCCCATAATGGTTTTCAAAACCACAGCTTTTCCTAGCTTATGCCGTATAAGAATTTGTATGGTCTTTTATATTTTATGCATGTTTTTCATGGCTTAGTACACGAATCTAGTTGCATTAGATTTTTTACAAGTGATTACGAAGTTTTCCTTTACTCTGATTATAGAATGTGTGCATCGGATACTTACTTTTCCTGTTTGTTTTGTGTATGCTACTATTTTAATATCGAAGTAAATTTATCTCTCTTTATGCAGTTACTTTCAGTTACTTTCATGTGTTTATATTTTCATTCCAGAAGCATTTGCATAACAGTTTATACTGTATATCAACACTATCGTAAATTGAATGTTGTGTGTGCGTTTGAATTTTCGCAATGTTTTGTGTTCGCGACATTTTATTCGTGTTAGTTGAACATTGGTAAACTAATGAAATGTATACATACATGATTTTTGTGCAATTGTAATTTTATAGGTTTGCTTGTTTCATTTTCATTTAAAGATACATATTTCATATTGCTCATGTAATCACAAAGTTATTCTCAGCTCCTTCAATTTACTCATGTGTGTTTAAAATATTAGGTATTAGTGAATACTTATTTTTGTTACAGCGACGATTTGCCTCTCGTAAAACACCTGAATTAGACCCCATCTATATAAAAGCGTGGAACATAGGAAGCGCCAGAAGAGCGATTGCTCGTGATGGCCTTGCAGACAAAGGTTATCAACTGGTTTATGTTTACTCTGATCAAATTTATCAGTGGACGATTCGGGGACTTACTGTCATTTATATCGCCATCTTTCTTGGCGGTCCTTTAGGCAAGTGTTTTTATTCTAAAATAAATGTCTGGTTATTCTTATGCAGCATTGCAATCGTTGTCAAACCTATGTTTTTATCGCTGGCCGTCGTACCCAAGTATTAAACTAGTATTGGTAATAAACACCGTACGTAAGTATATATATTACGTTCTGAAATACATCTTTTAAGGTGAATGTAACTCTTTTGGTTTACTTAATTAATTGGTATTTTTAATATATATCTAGTTGCTCCCTGGTAAAGTGGGTATGCATGCATTTCAGGAATGGTATATATTTTCGCTCGAAGGCCTGATATAGCCGCAACTATAAAACGTTATATGTCCAAAATGAAAAACTGGTTTATTATAATGTTATTTCTTCCCTTGGCTGCAGTACACGTATTTTTCGCCGTTGTTGCAAATAAATGTGTAATATTAAGGTAAGGTTGGTTTGGTTTTGTGTTTTGTAATTAGATAGTTTTTTATACATTTAAGTGATGAAGTATAATTAAAAACGCTGTGATAGTCGCAGCGGCAACCGCTGAACCTGGCTTCGTTCGAGTTTGGTTAAAGATAACGATGCTGTCGTAGCATCGCGCACACTCCTATCTAAAGAGATGAAATTTGTCGCGTCACATTGATAAAGTGTAGAACAATTTTTTTCGAAAACCATGTCGCGTGTCTGTAGGTTGAGTGTATTTTTAAGTGAATGTGTTTTAACCATTCACCGAGAACCTCCCGCGTTCGCCCTGTTGTGCGGACGGCAGAATCCACTTTCAGCGCAACAGTCACTAAAGGTAAACCGTATAAATTCAAACGTTTATTTCGTAAACAATACAGGCCAATACTGTTAAGATTATTTTTTCCAATTTTTGACGTAGTGAAAGGAATGATTCCAGTCGAAGCAGTAATTGTTCTTAATCTGTTATTTTATATTCTTAAAATTTTTTAGAGACTGTCTCACTAGACAAGTTGAATTTATGATAGTACTTGCTGTTCGTAATATCATGTCAACATTCGCAACACTATTGTTGTACAAGCTGTATTTGTAAAACCTATGTTTGATTTACTTTTACATATTTTAAATTTTAGATTGTATAGGCTGGCGAATACAGATAAATACGTTGCTTTGTGTAGAACACCGATTCTGACAATCAAACGTATAGAATTTCAGCCACAGAAGCTTGAACATATTCAGCCCAACAGAATCTTGTTCGGAACAGATTGTGAGTCATATCAGTGGGACTATGCATAATTTAATCCACAGGATTTTTATCTAGGCCGGGGCTCATGGCCTCGGTGCGCGGAAAATAAAAAAGTGTATGTAATAATTTTGTGAGATCTTCATATCTTTCAAACGAGAAACGAGCGTGGTAGGATTGTTTTCATGTGCACGATTGTATATATAAATTGGCCTCAGTTCGGCTCCGGGGCCAGTCGGTGGGGCATCTCTATTCGGCATATTATTAAAGAAGCCTTTTGGTTGTTGGATTCATGGGAGTTTTATAAGGCTTTCCGTTAGGGTGAAGTCAATGCCTTGGTTTTAAGTGTACGCTGTAAAATCCTATTTTACTTGACACTGTGTATAGATGGGCGTTTGTAGTGACAATTTATTGTAAAGGCGGGAATATCTAGGGCAGGTTTGCTTGATATTTTAGGATTTTCATAATTCATTTAAGTATTGGTCATGTTGAATAATCACTATTTTTCAGGCATATGGAAAGCCCCACCGGCACATTATATGTTCGTAACGCCTCGATATTTTGTGTCATCTGCAGAGTTTACATTGTTTTCCAGCGGACGATTTACAGATCAAATGTATTATGAACGAACAACGAAGAATTTACGCTCAATGTCACAGAATTTAGACCGAATACTTCAAGATAATATTATGAGATAATATTGAAACGTAAATTAGTTGCGGTTTTGTTAGAGATAGGTCGGCTATTTTATATTTGTATCCGTCAAAATTGTACGAATTTTACATCCGCGTTTAATTTTTGTAGATATTTTGCTGATGTTTGTATTATATTTTGGAAACCAACAAGTTGTGCTTAACGTAGCTAATTCTGCTGCTTGGTTTATCCCAGTTACTTTTTACAGAAAACGGAGTTAATTTTCTAAATTATAATGTGACCAGATTTGAAAAGCTCTTTCAAACTAATAGTGGGTTAGAGAAATGTTAGTTGCCTGCTGCAGTGTTCAATGTGTCTGGTTTAATTGCCGTTTTCAACTGCGTTTTAAAAATATAAGCCAATGTATAGATCAGTATGCCTAAACCTATACCTAAGTAAAAAATTAGTCCAAAGCTTAAGCTTATATTATTGGAGATCCGCGGAAAAGCGATCCTTCCATGATCTGTTCATTGGTCAAAATATGGTAAAATATCTAATGCACTGAACACATTTAAGAGCATTTTTGAAAAATTCGTATTTGCAACTTTTCAAACATTTGTATCGGAAGCCGAGGGCTTAGGTAGAGGTATACAACAGACGTTTTGTACTTTTTATGGTCTGTTTGTTAGCTCCTGAGCCTTTGTATGTATTTGTACGTCGCATTATTTAGCCGTAATGTGCACTCAATTTTCATTTTCACTGCTTTCATTTAGAGTTTTATGGTTTTTCTTAGTTTATGGTCATAGACAAGAGTTGGATGTGGGTAAGGTTTTTTACCCGGCCCGCGGTTTACCAACGCAAATAAAAAATTTTGCCCGCGAGTATACCCACACAAAAAAGATCTACCCGCAACCAACCTTTTACTAGTGCCTGAAGCTAAAAAGATCGCGGGTGCTTTGCACTTTAATGAAGTTTTGCGTTATAGCTTCAACGCAACTTACGCACGAAAGTTTACTGGAAAGAAACAACAAAATTTTAAACCAAACTAAATATATAAAGCACCGAACAGCAACTGACTGGAAGCAAAACAGATAATATCGTATGTTTTACACCTTAAAACATAAGTTTGGCGCGGATAAACACTAATTTTTTTGCCCGCGTGATACAAATTTTTATCCACGGGTATGCCCGCGGTTAAAATCGTTACCCGACCCGTGTTTACCCGCGACTGCCCATGGGTAATGTTTCACTCTGTCATAGACTGGCTGCATATGGCAAACAATGTTTATGCGGCCGAATAGCGAATAACATGCTTTACATAGCTGTGTCAGTGATTCAAATATGTTCCTGACAAAGCGTTAGCAATTGCATATTTGCCGCAGTGCAGTATGAGTTATGAAGACAGTTTTAATGCTTATTCATGTCAATACATTGCCTGTTTTATGCGGGGTTCACGTTATAACCGGGGCAGCTTGGGACACGTTTTGTCCCTATTAGCCTATTGGGTAACATTTTGTCTGCCACTAAATTCTATGTCACATTCAGAAAGTCGTATTTGTCTGCTATCATCATGCGTAGTTTACCTTTTGTCCTTCAATATCATATGATATTCGACGTATTGTCAGCGAATATCATATATATTTTCAAATGTCTGCATACTTGAGGAAACATATCCAAATTGTGTTGTTGAATATCATATGATACTAGAATTTGAATTTTTGAATTATGGCACTGTATTTCTAAGCGATTTTGTACTGGAAATGAATTTGCTGACGTGTATTTGGTATTTAAAAGCACAGCAGCCTCTGCCGTCCGACTTTCCATTAATTTATTAGCACCCGAAAATCACCATGTCCCGCTGAATATCACATGATATTTGTTGTAATTTTGGAATGTCATATGATATTCGCATAAATATCCCACAGTATCACGTGACAAATCGACTCTTGTACTCATTGATAATTGGAGAGCAGTGGTTTGTAACATAATGTCATATGATATTCGAGTTCTGTCTGTTCACCCGATATGAGTGCTCGAATTTTAACGACGTCGAATCAACATGGGACAAACCGTGCCCCGCCTGCCCCGGTGATAACGTGAATACCGCAAGTGATTGTTTTTTAATAAATGTTATGCTGTTTTTCTAAATGAGCGCATTCGTTTCGTGTATACTATTCAGTGAGTTGATTAATCAACTCCGAGAGAATTAATTACTGAGTTAATAACAGTAAATTAAATCTCACTCTGAGTTTATTTAAATCCGGATGAGTTGTTTATTCAACTCAAAATGACTTGGATCAACTCAGAATTCCGAGTTGAACGACCTATGTCGTCAATTTAGGTCTTTCATGGCTAGAATTATGACTTGATTGAACTCTGATTCTGAGTTGACTATTAGTCAACTTTACTCGAAAATAAATGAACTCAGAGTGAGTTAATATTTACTATTTATTAACTCAGGGGAACAATAAATAAAAACATGTGGGATGTCCTCAACTACATCTGTCCCTTGTATATGGCAGTAACAGCAATGTCTGTGTTGTTGATGTTTTTCAGGAAAATGTTTATAGAAATTTGTGCAAACTTAAGCTGTATCTAAAAGAAGAATGTTTTTTTAAGGTTTTTGGAACAATAACCCGACAGAATGATAGCATGCTGGGTTTTCGAATGTCTTTTTCTCAGCGTACCTGATTTGTAGTTTGTTTTGAAACTAGGTTTCTTGTGTGCTTTTTAACATATTTGCTCTGAATAATATCCTTGCAAGCAGAGTAGAATAATGGGTAATTTTCAAGGACCTTTGTTATGTTATGATAATATGTTGTTGCCTTCTTTGGTTTATATAATTGCTTTCGTTGATGTAAATGTGGTTTATCCTTTTAATAAAACCCGGGGTGTTCGGCAAACGAGCGCTTCGGACTTAAACTTAAAAAAAGGAAATATGATAATCTATTATTTATATAAAGACGGTTTTGTCTTAGTATATAATGCAAGTCCCGTACTTTACCATCCACATACTTCGCCTTTGCCCATTTCCATGATTCTTTCACATACAATGTATCTGATCCTAAATGCCGTTCCCAGTACAAATTTTGCAAAATCATGTTTTTGCTATAATAATTGTGTATCCATAGTTTATAAACTAATTTTGACTTCAATTTTAACATGTAATATTTTTTCCCGAAAACCCAGCAGAAGTCTCCCTCTTGTCGGAAACTGGACTCGATAATCGAATAGCGAATTTCTTTATAGAACGTAGGAATTGCGATCCGCCTTACTTGTCTGCTTGTCAAAAATTCAACCTTCCTGAAGAAGTGGAAAAAGGATCTTCTCCAGATAAGCATTTCCTTATAGCACAAGCACTTTACATAACACAATAATCTGTTAACTTTTACTCTAATTTTAATATCTGGAAACCCAATACCACCACCAGTGGCATCCAGATGTAGTATTTGTTGTCGCACAATATCTGCGGCGGACGGATAGAACACAAACCGACGCAATACTTTGTAACATTTATCTATAACAGCGGTGGAAGGAGTCGCTACAGCACAAATATAATTAAAAAACACAAATAATAAATCATCGCAATATGTATTCCGCCATACATTGACACTCCGTATCGAGGTACTCTTCTCTCTAATGCATCTATGTTGGACACACTTTTAGTTTAATTGTCTTCTTTTACAACGATTACTAGGTTGTCATCAGATTAATCTGTCCGATTTAATATTGGGAAAAAGTAATACATCTACACAAAATTATCAATGTTTTAATTTTTTAATTCAGTATATGCAGTTCGCTCTGTGGAAATCGCGATGCTTATTAAATTTTCATAATACATTAGAGGACACAATGTCCATCTTTAGGAAAAATGTTTTTAGATCACTTTGTAGAATAAAAGTGCGACTGAAAGGGCCCGTTTTTGATCGTGTTTTCGGGATCATTACGGAAAACTCGAATGCGTCGCCAGGCTTTAAATTGGTAATATAGGCGGAACGTTTGCCGGAAAAATTTTAAGCGAAATTGTTTTTAGAAGTTTATGCCGGATAAGAATAAAACTAAGTGAATTAATTTTTGACCGCTATTTTACTAGCATAACAAGAGAATCTAAATCAGTGATTGGTTTTCAGTTAGACATTTTCTAGTAATCAGGTTTTCACATTGTTGATTTCTAAGCGTGAATAATCGTTGTTAACTATATCTGTGTTGGTTGTATTGTTTTGTTATAATCTCCATATGAGCGGTGGAGAAGTGTTAAATTGACTAGTAAACTTTCTCTCCCCTTATTAACTCAGAAATCACTAGAAATACCAATTTTCTCTGAATTGATTAAACATCTCTTTTTAGACAGTCTAAGCACAAGGCTGTAGCAATTAGGCAGCTTAAAATACTTTCATAGAATTTTGAGTGAAGTTTCCTGTCAGTAATGGATTTTTTCTCTCTGGCTTCAGAAGAAGTTTTAAATGAGAACAGCATCGGTAGTGTGATTTTTCTATACTAGCGACGTACAGGAACAGGATTCCAGCAATTTTTTTTCAGTGAATAATGTTTAGGACTAATATTAAGCATATATTCCCAAGTGTAAAGATAAAGTCTTGGCCTAGGCAAAAAATCACAGACTATAATATTACGTGAAAAAATACACGGTGTACTTGTATAAAATAGAGTACAACAATTTTCTAATATATAGTAACATGTATAACTTTCGATGTTGGGGCAGCCATTCGCCAAAATAGTTCCCCCGTCTTCAAAAAAGTTTTCAACGGTTCCGTTCTAGTGAGAAATTTTTTTCATATATTTTGGGACCCACGTATAGAGCAGGGCCGGAACAGTAGTATAAGCATATTTCAAAACCCAAGCCTACGCCTAAGCCTAAACGTATTGATGAGCTTATTCCTGAGCCTAAGCCTAATCAAAAAATCTTGTTTAAAGCTTAAACTGACTCTGTTACAGCTGCGTCGAAAAACGATCCGGCCCTGTTCTATACATGGGCCGATTTTGGTCAGGAATTAATCGCAGGGTGCGTAAAACTTTTAGACTTAAAATTTGCGGTATTATAACGTTGCATATATATAAACTCAAAAAGTGTCAGGTAATATAAACGCTATGAAGATATAGCATTTTGCACCTGACCGGTTGTGTTCGCATTTCCCGAGGCTGACACAACCTTATACTTATTTTGCACAGAAATTAGATTTTCTGTAGTATATTTTTTGTATTAATTATTAGGTTGTATGCGACAAATTTTTCGGTTCGAAAACAGGTAACCCTGGCAACTCTGAGCTGCAAGTAAATAAATGCATCAGTCGAAAAATACGCGTGTCAGAAAATTTCTGTTCTTGTTATTTGCAACTATATTATGTTTTCTTTCCGAAAATGTGAGATGAATATAAATATTGGAAATTTTGATTGAAATTTAATTTTGAGTGCAGATTCTGGTAAGGGTATTTTGTTTTCTATGGGCCTTACGCATTTTAACTTAACGCCCAAACTTAACTAAATGTAAAGATTAGTCTAAAATACGTGAACCTACGTACTCTCTTGTCTACAAGTCGCGAATTTTTCTCTACATCACAAATATGGTGAGTTAACTTGACTCTAGCCGAAATAGGCTCTACAGGACTACACAAACTAAGTCAAATTCGACTCTGTCAGAGTCACATTCGACTCACTGTAGTCTGAGTCGCACGTTTGACTGTGGCGGATTCGAATCTGACTCAGTTTGTGTAATCCCGTAGAGTCTATTTCACAGAGAATCATTTTGACTCTCATTATTGCAGTGTACATGCATCACGTTTTCGACCAATGTTACTTTGAGGGGCGTAACAGTAATGTAAGCATATTCACAAGATTAAGCCTAAGCCTCAGCATAAGAATAAGTGTATAACAGCCTATAAGGGTAAGCAAAAATGGTGTTATGCTCAAGCTTGCTCTATTGCTCTATTATAGTTCGCGAAATTCTCCCTTTACAGTAAAGGGTTGCGCTATACTCGCCGATCGCCACCGCACGCCTAAAGTGGGCTAAATGTTACTAATAAAAAACGTTTCTAATTTGTTTGTGGATGGTTTTAAACGCGTATTTAGAGTTCAGAAAATTCAATATATATATATAAATCTAAATTCAATTTTTGAGACGGCACAATTCTTCTATTGAGGCTTTTGGTAATTAACCACAATCTAAAGGCTTTAATATGAAAGTTAGCAAAAACAGTTATAAATCGAATGATGTTAAAAACACATTTTTTTGAAACGGTAATTCGAAACTAACCCTGTAGAGAAATCTGTACAGAACTCACTTATTTTCACGATTCCTATTTTTGGTCCTCTAGTGCAAATTGCACGAGGCGATTTGAATAAAGCACAATATAGAAGATTTTTAAATGTACAAAAAGTAACAGTGCAATTTTAAATGATGTAACTCTCACACACGTATTTTAGGCAGATTTGTGGAAGTTTTGCGGAAATACGGTAAAAAATACATTACTTTTTGACAAAAGCAGAATAATATTAAAACCATAGTTAACATAATTTTAACTATATGCCTAAGTTTGAAAATTGATAGAACGCAAAATATTTCCAAAAATCCACACCAGGAACCTGAATTATAGTGTATTCCACCAGCTCCGCGCTTTCGGCTTGAAACAACATTTTTTGAACAGTTGTAATATTTGGACGTGCACTACGTAAAATTTTTGTTGAAAGCAAGCCAAAGTTAGTTTTTATATTTCGATACCAACGCCGTTTCCTTGTACCTTTCAGGGGCTGCTTGTTGTAACTCGTTGCGCTATCACTGTTCTAGGCATTTGTAGACACATTTAAGACATTCTAAACCTAATCAAACTACTGGTCTGCATTTCTACTGCGGTAACCTATCAAGCATCATAAACCAGATTCTGGTGCAAATAATGATTTATAATCAAACTGTTTGCTTCCACTATTTTACTTATTAAGAGTGCAGTTCACCTTGAATTAATTTAGCAACCACGGCCAGTTTTTGACGATAATAGGTTCAAAAGTGAAAAAAGTCAAGAACTGCTATGTTATAAATGGTACATGTCTATGACCAGTGGCGAATGCAGAAAGGGGCTGAGGAGATGTATTCCCCCACTGGCCATGACATTCTGACAAATTGATGATGCAAATGGTTCCGCTGAAGTTTACTATGTATATCATCGCTCATTAACCATGCAACAGACTAGAGGCACAAACGATTACTTCTTTTTTCCTAGTTGCACTGTGTTTATTTTTTGCTAATTAATGTTAACAAACCACATCATACAGCTGAGTTATTAACCCTTTCTCACATGAATATTTTCTATTCCCCCTGTCACCTACATTTATCCTAGGATTTGAACTCCAGTGACTGGAGTGGGAGGCGTATACCATCACGACTCAGCTATAGTAGCTTGACGTTCGAGCCCGAGGGGACTCTCACGTCTTGTGGCGATTTAGTATTATGTATACGTGTTGCAATTGTTAAACACAGTGCGATATATATTATTTGACGTATATGCACTGCGCTGAGTTGCCTATAAGCAACTCAATGTGAGAAGGGGTTAATATTTCTACTACTGTAGCCACTACTACTATAGCCTCGATTTAGACCAAAGATGAACCAGCCGTTTATAACAGCTTGTCAATCCTGTGGCATACTCCTGATCACAATATATTTTCATGTTCAACAGCTGCCCCGTTTCACCGTATCTCAATCCGCGGTAAATTCGCTAACGACAGCTAGTTTTCGAGCTGAAACTATTGTCACAGAAAATATCCTATTAACACCCAGCGTCACTACACTCATGAACAAATCTTCAACGCCAACATTAACTTTTATTCCTATCAATGACCGCATGTGTTCCTCAAAAAGCGTTCAGTGTGAAAGCGGGCTTGTGGTTGATTTTCAATGTCAAATGATTCGAAATTTATCGTTGAACTGTTCGTCGAAATGCGCTCAGCCAGTGGATCAATGTAAGATTGACTTGTTTCTTGTTGCTTATAATCTAAAAAATTGTGCGATAGCTGTCACTGTTACGGTAAGAAGTGTAGTATTTGGGGCGATTAAGTATGCTTTAGTTATCGTATATATGTCTAAAGTCGTGGGTCAAAATTGTTCTGATTTACTCTATAAGGTGCCCGTATAGTAATCATGACTCTTGTATATAGGGTCCCCGAATACAAAGCGAATCGAAAATTTAAGCAAAAACTTGTGTGCGCTTCTATAGTTTATAATAAATAAAAGCTTATATCAGAGACTAGACTTGACCGCAAGGAATCGTGTCAAAAATAAAACGCCATTTTATAACAGATTTTTGCGTTTCAAACAATATCTGTTCAAAACTCTTATTTGCAAGTCGATTAAACAAACGCGTTATTCGAAGCTACTTTACCAGCAATATTAACCATTTCTCATATGAATATTTTCTATTTCCCCTGAGACCTACTTTTATGCTAGGATTCGAATTCCAGTGACTGGAGTGGGAGGCGTATACCATCACCACTCAGCTATAGGAGCTTGGCGCTCGACCCCGAGGGGGCTCTCACGTCTTGTGGTGTTTAGTACTATGTATACGTGTTGCAAATGTTAAACACGGCGCGATATACACTGTTTAACGTATATACACTGCGCTGAGTTGCCTATAGGCAACTCAATGTGAGAAGGGGTTAACAATTTTTTCAAAACCTAGAAAACGCATTCTATTTGTGACACGACTCCTACGCCCAAAATTGACAACTTTACTCAAGTGACATTATTTTGTGTTTTTTCGCTTGGTAGGGTGTCCAACGAACTTAGTCGAATGCGACCAGTGTCAGTGTGTGCCTCCAACCGCTGTAGAAGCATCCGTTTGTAGTGACTGGTCAGGTAAGATTTAAAACGAAGTTGTGAATGAATATATAAGAAATCGAAAATTTTATCTCAAATATATTCTCGAAAATTTTAATGGCGTTGGTATTTGTAATCATAACGAATTATTTTTCTTTGATTTACAATCTTGAAGAGGTTGTCGGGTAGAAAAGGCTGTTGGGTATAATTGGAATAAAATCGTCTGTATATCAAAACGCTAAAACGCGTTTTAGCGTTCGTCCAAATGCAATCTTCCCAACGTGAAGGTCTTGGAGTATTTTTTACATAATTCCTTAATTACGATAACTTTTTGTTCATTGTTAGCTGTATTGTTTTAGTGCCGTTTCGCTATCTGAACAACCCTGCTGATTGCATTTCGACAATGTTATCACTTGCGAAGCAAGTCTATCCAAAAGGAGCGAAATGTATTTGTGGATCAGGACGAGTGTTTAACGAGTCAACTGCGAAATGCGAAGGTTAGGTACATTAAGTATATATCAGCAGTGCTGCAATTTTGTGTGCAATGTATGTCGTTCGAGATGGTGGATTCCTGAAAAAAATCCCATAAAAGGACGACATCCATCCGAAAATGTATTTACAGCCCCGTAATATTTTAAATCGTTTAAAATGAATGTTTTGCAACGTTTTCAGCAACCATATCGCTACAATTGCTATTCTCTTCAGCAGGGTGCAACCGGAATCCCGGTTCCGGCAGGGAAATCCGGTATTTTTCACTATCCGGTTCCGGTAAAGAATCCGGTATTTTTTCCCCGAAATTTTCCGGTATTTTCAGAATTGAAAAATTTATCTCAGTCGAAAATTTAAGAAAAATTGGCATATTATTCTAACTTATGTATCTAAAATTGTTCGAGCGTGTATTGCCAAAATTTTCAATTTGTGCCACACTCTATTATTTATCATATGTTTCCACCTACTGCATTTGTTTCAGGATTTGGCATTCTTTATGGTGTGTTTACTGCATTAAAATCGTTAAAATAGTGCTTAAAATGAATTTTTCGGCAACAAATATTTTTATTTTCCGGTTCCAGTTCCGGTATTTTTTTAACTTTCCTGTCGCACCCTGCACTTCAGTATACTTTAAGTGTACTAACTATCAATTTGACATCTTGATCCTGTAAGTTTGAATAAAATTTTAAACTTTAATAATTTCTAGAACAAAACACAGCAACAATAAGTTTGCGGATTCGAAAACTGTGCGGCGAATCAGTGAATTTCTCGACGAGTTTGATGCAGTCAGAAACAAGTCTGTATGCGAACACAATTCTGATACTGTTATACGCGGTAAATCTACAGCGGTCGCATTTCAATATGGAGCGCCCACGATATGGTGTGGGACTGCAAAATTTTAATATCGGGTCTATCGGACACAAATAATACCAAAAATGAAACAAAAAAATTTATACAAATTTAGTTTTGTTAAAGCTAACAATATTAGATGCCTACAGAAACCTATTAAATAAATTAATTGGAATCAGAAGTGTCAATTAGAACTCACAAGCATTTAATAACATATTTTGTACGCTTTACAGTGTTGTAAATATTGCAGCGGCGTTATTGTTTATTTATACTTTGTCAATATTGCATGCAAACGATAAGTCAAACCTATCGTTTGAGAAAATCAGCTAAATTGAAAAAATGTGTAGTTTATTCAAATATAATTTCTCCGTAAACAAGGCCGGATCGTTTTCAGGAGGGCTATAATAGAGTCAGTTTGAGCTCTAGACTATTTTTTGCTAAGGCTTAGGCTTAGCCTTAGGCTTAGGAATAGGCTCATCTAAAGGCTTAAGGCTTAGGCTTAGGCTTAGGCTTAGGCTTAAGGCTTAGGCTTAGGCTTAGGCTTAGGAATATGCTTATACTACTGTTCCACCCTGCTCTATACATGGGCTGTAACTGTAAACTGGCACAGTTTTAGGCAGTTGTTTGCCTATCTTAATATATTTAGTGCGAAATTAACATATATCAGTAACGTTAAATGTCACCGTTTTAAATTTTAATTTTACACATCGCAAATCTAAATTTTTAGGTGTTTTATTTATTAAAATCAAAAGATGCTGCAGTTTTGCTGACATCATCGGTTAGAGCAAGTTCCATGTGCATTCCTAACATTCCGCTTGAAGATGGCACTATACTGTTTCCGTTAATGATTTCTGTAAGTGCCGATTTTAACTGTGAAGTTAGAATCAAACTATTTACCTCGGTCGCAGAAGATAACATAGTTGATTTAAATTTTAAACATACACTGCAAAAAATGATGAATAAAAAATTGACTCTTTCCAAAATAGGCTTTTCCGGACTACACAAAATGAGTCTAATTCGACTCCACCAGAGTCAAACGTGCGAATTAGTAAGTCGAAAACGACTCTGGCGGAGTCGAATTTGACTCAGTTTGCGTAGTCCGGAAAAGCCTATTTTGGAGAGAGTCAATTTTTGACTCACCATTTTTTCAGTGTACCATCATCGAGGTTTTCGTCAATTCTTTTGGTCTATAAATTGGAGTTTACATGCGTAAACGTTTACAGCGCTATTTTTAGTTTCTCAGCAGTTTATATTTTGCCATTTTATTGGAAGTGAATTGGCAAAATTAATTGCTGAATTTTTGTGGAACCCTTTCGGCGACAGAAGTATAGAAGATATCTTATCAAAATTCCTGGAAAGATGTTGAAAATAAGCGCCAGTCCGTCCTCAAATTAAGGAGTCAAACATTTTTTTAGTCGCTGTCCTTGTTCGCAAACTACGAGGTTTGCTGAAGTTGTATCGTTCCAATATGAAATATTAAATACGCGTTGTAGTTCTATATGTATTTTGTAACAGCCGTTGTTCTTTGATTTGAGTGTTTTGGCTGTGGATCAAAAACGCAAGCTGTAGGTATATTATAGTAGAATTGCCTCAATAGCCTGTTAAGGAACAATATCTATGCACATACACCGTAAAATTCAGTGAGTTGATTTTAACTCAGAATCAGTTGAATTACTCAGTCTGAGTTAGGAATATCAGGACTCAGAATTTTGAATTGATTGAATTCATTCTGAGTTAATTAATCAACTCACCCAAAGTCAACTCAACTCAGAGTGAGAATCAACTCAATTCAGAGTGAGTTAATGTTTACTGATGTTAATTCAGAAAAAACCAACTCGCTAGCTGAATTGATTAATCAACTCAATGGAATTTACAGTGTATGTCGGTGAAAACTTAGTTTTACTGTTAGAAATATTCGCTGAGAAAACAATTCTATTTATGTCTTATGATAAAATCATACTTTTTGGACTATTTTAATGTCTATTGGCGTCATCCGGTGCTGTCTCGGAGGTTATTCGGCACCCGACATCGTATGCAAATTGCAGTGGTGGCGAAAAATGCGCGGGATTTGATTTGGTATAGCGCAACAAGTATAGTATCACTCCTACTTTAATTCATCTGGTTTTTTAGTGCGAAGAACCAAAGTTGTGTACAGAAGAGTTTTGGAAAGATTTATTGAAACAAACAGCGAAACGTGACATTGAACCTGATTTTGATCTCAACATAAATGCAGGTTTGTTTGACGTAAATGGTAATTTTGACATTGAACTATAGATATAACAGACTCTATAAACTCAACAGTGCATAAAAACAGCAAAACCGACGCAAGCAAAAATAGTAGCAAAATATTGGTCTCAGAATATATAAAATATATATCTGGGTACAACCGGAGGTCTACCTCCGACTCCGGCTCCGGCAGAAAGTAGACCTCCGATATATATATGAAAATTATACTGTTGAGCAATTAACTTTTTCAGGAAATAACTGCAACTCTTCGTTATTAAACGACTGTCATGTGTTAGCCGAATGCTACCAAGAGGCAAATTTTAGCTATTCTTGTGTGTGCAAACCAGGAACTGTTGATTTGTAAGTGTGATGTATTTTGTGTGATATTTTAAACTTATGCTTGACGCTAAATTTCGCTATGCTTTTAGTTCGTAGGATCAAAAGAAGAGAAAAGTTTAGGTTCATTGTTCGGTAGCGCGTCAACAAACTGCTTTGAGGTCAGGTGTGTGAGGTGAACGCACATTATGTTTCTACAGCGACTCAGACAGATTTTTTATATCAAGAATTAGTTTTCATTTTTGACATAGAACTTTTTGAATGAACTATTTCATTTTTATGCGAAGTTCAATTTCGAGCTGAATTTTGAGTACATAACTGTTGGACGAAATGCTGTTACCAGCACATCTCCACTGAGCTTGAGGCTCGAGCCCGAGGATGCAGTTACGACTTAAGAAGCATTTGTAAGGCACATACGCGTAACGGAATAATATACGCTTCGCATTGCGTATTTTTCCGGAATATTGGAAACTGTGTGAAAGTTGTGTGGTTAAAATCTGTTCAATTTGTTTAGGAGCGAATCAGGCGATACTGGTAAAAACTGTTCAGCTGAAATATCAAATTCAACTGCATGCAGTGGTGTTTATTTTGGAACTGTGTGCGTTTCATCGTTTAACTGTAAGATTCAGTTTAATAAAATAAACCAATAATATGTTTAGTTTAATAGGGTAAGGATATAACTTCACGAAATGTATCTGGCAAATTGTGCCAATCATTGGTGCTAAAGCATTCAGCTAGTACTGAACAGGATACACCAATTTGAGCCTTTGTCCAAACCAAAGCCTAATCCTAATCCCAAGCGTGAATAATCTGTTAAGTTTATAGGCACATATTCTCAAATGTGTATAGCACCAATCGCCAGTTAGTGATAGGTCATTTCGTTTAAACCAGTAACCGGGAAGATTAGAAATTTAGCGCATTTTTGAAATTTGATCAGTTATCTTGTATGCGAATTTTGCGAACCGCAATTGCAGGAGTTCGTCAGCTTGAAAGATTATATCAAACTGGTGATAAATGGTATACGCATTTGAAAACATTGCCATTGGCGTAAGCGAGGGTGTATTGGCTTTGGACATGCTATACATGGGTGGAGTCCGCAATGTTATATATCGGTGTATTTTCGTGCATTTTAGTGTTCATATTTATTATTATCGTTGCGATATTTACTTTGATGTTTTTTGTGATCCTTGCCTGTGTTGTTCAAAAACTGACGTCCAACAGGTAAGAAACGAGAACCCAAAACCTGATGTGACTGCAAATGTTTGTGGGTATTTGAAATCTAACGTATTCGTAACACAAGTTTGTTTAAATTGCAATGTATTTCTGAGCGTTATGTATCGCTTTTGAAAGTTGACTAAAATTTACTGCAAACATTCGTTCTGACTTTGGTTTTAATTATTATTCTTAAAGTTTTCAATTTATAGCCATTAAATTGTATTTTATATTCCTACAGTTGGGTAGTTTAACCAGAACAGCCTCAGAATTTATTAACCTTTTTCGGGTAACATTTCGTCACCCGCGTGGTCCAGTTGCGCTCAGCCGTTCTGGAGGAACTTTGGCCTCCCACTAGAAACTTTTAAACAAGACTTGTAAGTCATTGAAAAGCCTTGTATGCCTCTCCTGAAAAATGTTTAGCCCCCTTAACATTTTTAGCTACCTAACGGCCTGGGTTGGCGGCGGTGAGGGCTGTTTGAGTAATTGATTGCGAACCATAAAGTTTTACTCTTCAGGTGCTAAATAAGCATTGTCGCACTATGTTTTTATCATTACTTCAATATAGTAATGGTGACAAACAGAAACATGATATTCAAATTGGGCACTTGCTTGGTGTAAATTTGCTCGCATTAAGAACAAGATATCACAACTGAAACATTTCGTACAAATTTTGTAACAATTACCTGACGTCTGCCGTTTTTTTCTACAGAAAAACAACGCCATTTGCAATGAACATTGACGCAGAACATGAATTTTCAGCACCGCTCGAGCCTTTACCGCAAAACGCGCAATCACTTGTTGTACCTTCAGCAGCAGGAGCGCAAGCGTCGGTTGCACCGATGGTATGCGGTAGTGGCGGATCTAGAAATTTTTTAACGGGGGGGGAAGAGGCGCACTGAACTAGCGAAAATACAACCGCAATTTTAGCACTAAATGTTAAGACAAAATTTTGATTTCGATCTCTGTTGAGTCCCAGGGCCTGGGTGGCCTAAGCCCTGGATGGCCCTAGGCTTGAGTGGCCGTTCCTTTAGATCCGTCAATGGTACGCAGTGTTTTATTACATTATTTCAATTGTTTTGGTGTTTTCATTATTCCGAGTGTAGATCTACAATATACGCCAATCATTCCAGTCTGCTGGTTTTAATATTTTATATACTCAATAAAATCATTGTACAGTTTACGACATAAAAGCAATGTGAAGCCTTTGTTCACACGTGCACGTTTTTGCTGCGAGAAATTGCAGCTGCAACTTGCACTTACAAGTTTTGTCTAGATTCCTGTTCGAAAAACTTGCAGCTGCAAATATAATTCATTAAAAATCATAGCTAGGAATCTATTTCACACGCGTGAATAACCATCCAAGTTCACAGAACTTAGGATCTTTCTCATTGGCTGATGAAAAATGTAAGTCCTGCGTGCAATTTGAAGCTGCAGGTTCCCGCAGCAAAATCTTGCATGAATGAATACGGCTTTGAGCAAAACACCGATTACCACTGATATATGATGAATGCAAACTTGCTCACACAGTTCAGAATACTAAGGGTACAGCCGGAATTTTAATTCGGGAAGGCGAAAAATGTAAAAATTATTTTTTCAAGTAAGCAATACCATGTGAAAAAACAAAATTTTCGACCTCTAAAACTCGAAGTATTATAACAAATGTGTTTAAATTTTTTTCGTCTCAAGAAATTTTGTAGAAGGAATAGAAGTGAATTATGCAACCCTTTGTATTCTCCTTCAAATACACCGTTTTTAACGATATGTCTTGGCCCATATTCTCAAATGCGTATATCATCTACCACCACACGCCAGTTAGCGCGATTGGGTTTCAAATAGCAGATAAACTCCTGCAGTTGTGCATTTCAAAGTTGTCACACAAGTAGAATAAATCAAATGCGAAAAATGTGCTTAATTTCTATTAACTTTAGTATTGCTTTATTAGAAACTGTAAGATTTATCAGGTCACAAACGGCTATTGGCGTTACACACGTTTCAGAATGTGGGACAGCCAAAAGCAAAGCTATGTTTTTTGTCTATTAAACCCTTGAAAGTTGTTTTATTTCAGACAATTGAAACGAAACCGGCCACTCCGCCGCGACCCACTACTGCTGTTGCAAGCAACATGCAGTCAGAGATCGTTCGCCAACAGAGTACGCCAACCATTTGGGACGATTATCGTAAAACAAACCCAAGTATCTATCAATGCAGTTTTAATGTCATTTCGGTGAAATTAGTAAAAAATTTCGAAAATTCTGCTTTGATTTCGAATACAAAATTTCAAAACTACTAATTGCATTAAATTAGAAGATATTGGCTGGGTTTCCGAAATCCTACTTAAGTACGACTTATTACTTTTTAGTACGTGCTAAGTAGTTACTTAACGATTTTGTCGTTTTTAAAAGCGTGCTTAAGTTAAGTAAATACTTAAGCCGTTGACAAAATTTGATGATTACAAACTTAAAAGTCAGGCATACTAATCTTAGTCTAATTGCAATTGTAGACTCACGGTGCGTTATTAATATAACACAATTATTACTTTCTTGCTATGACAATGGCTGGCATTTGGCGTTTGATTTTGCTCGAAATTTATGTATTTACTTAAGTTGTCACCTCAAGTAATTACTCAAGTATAACTTAAGTAAATACTAGACTGAGATTTCAGAAACACCGCCTTTATTTTAAGACAATCTCGGGATTCTGTATTAAACTATTGAAAATTTGGTCAATGTTACTTTTAGAGCGATGACAATACGTTAAACATATTCCTAAGGCTAAGCGTAAGGGAAAATGTAGCCTAAAATTACACTCTGCTCTTTTGCTGTCCCACCAGAAATCGGGAAGGCCCCAAAGGTAGAATAAATGTCTATTTGCAACTTCTTTACTGTGCACTGCTATTTTTGTAATTTCAGCAGCAGTAACGCATCACTGAAGCAAGGAAATGGATGCTATCAACGGCTAAAGCTAAGTGGAAGCCAGAAATCACAAAATGTAAACGCAAAGCTGTTACAGTTTCAGCTCTGAAGCCGAACGAAACTGGATACTAATGAAATATATTGCAATTTAAAGTCACTGAAATACTACATCAATTTGAAAAAACAAGACACAGATAAATTCAATTAGAAAAGTAAGCAACAGGTAGTTAAATGCAATTAAATTTGTAAATATTTTGGCCCATTTAAAGATCAGGGGCGGCACGTTCTTCTGTAGGACTGGAATAAAGTAAGCTATTAGGCTTTAGATTAACCCTTTATCACATGAATATATTCTATTTCCCCTGAGACCTACTTTTATGCTAGGATTCGAACTGCAGTGACTGAAGTGGGAGGCGTATACCATAACTACTCAGCTATAGGAGCTTGACGCTCGAGCCCGAGGGGGCTCTCACGTCTTGTGGTGATTTAGTACTATGTATACGTGTTGCAATTGTTAAACACTGTGGGATATATATTATTTAACGTATATACACTGCGCTGAGTTGCCTATGGACCACTCAATGTGAGAAGGGGTTAATGTTTTGCTTTAGACTTACGCTTACGCTAAGGATTAGGTATAAGCTCATTCTTACGCTTACTGTAGTGACCCGAATAAGAATTGGACTGATGTTTATTTGGTCTCTCCAAAAGGTACCCCCTGTTATTCGATTAAGGAGTGTTATTTATTTTTAACCCACCCTCCGCCGCCCTTTGTTATTAATATATTCTTTGTTGCAACTATCTGTTGAATTAAACGTTTGTCGTGTATCAAAAGCATGAGCGATAATGCAAGGTTATACTTTTAAAGTTTCCAAATCAACTTTATTTGGTCCTAGAGTCATCTATGCACTATAAATAGAGATAATTAATATTTACGGACTCTAGTTAGGGCTTAGGGACTCTATCCGCTTACGGACACTTTTTAGAGATACCGACTTTTATTGGTTGGGACTCAAAATGAAAACCCCTCTTATTACCCCACTTATTCGGATCACTGCAGTACGCTTAGGTTAAGGAATATGCGGTTACTCCTATTACGCCCCTGTTTTATACATTGGTTTTATACTCGATGTTTGTTTCACCAAACGTTTCTCGGAACATTATGGCGAAAATCACCCAACTATCGGCGGCGAGCGTTCGCCAAAGTAGTTATGGTCACAGTCTTCAGCAGAAAACAAAGCGTAGCACGATTCGATAGCTGATTTTAGCGCTGAGTATTTTAGGCATCTGCAATAAAACGTTAATATATTCGTGTCTCAAATTATGTGTCTCTTTCAAATACACTGTAAATCCCACTGGGTTGATTTTAACTCAGAATGAGTTGAATCACTGAGTCTGAGTTAAGACTTTCAGAACTCAGAATTCTTAATCAATAACACTCACTCTGACTTAATTATTCAACTTACCCGGAATAAACTGAACTCAGAGTGACAATCAACTGAACTCGGAGTGATGTAATGTTAACTGTTATTAAACATAGAAGTAACCAACTTTCTAGCTGACTTGATTAACCAATTTATTGGAATTTACAGTGTAAACCAGTTCAATTTAGAAACACATTTTATGTTTGATTTTTTGCTAAACCAACAACCGGTGTTATGTGATCTCTTCAAAATTAAGAAACTTAATAGACAGTAGCATCGAATGACAGAGCAATTCGTTATTTTTCAAAATATATCGCGGACCAAAGGACCAAATGGTACCAAAAACATAGAATACTCTGCAAATTTATATACTGGCGAGTTATTGGGATGATTTTTGAGCAAGCATGAGTTTAGATCAAAGGTTTACGTTATACTTTACTGTGCCGGGCGCCGCTACGCGCCGCCACACGCCACTATGCATTTGCTAATTGAAACATAAGCAAAATCTACCTGATGGCATTCAATGGCGCGCGGCTGCGTCCGGCGACGCACAACAGAGTATAGCGCAACCCTAAATAAATCGGACTGCTAGGGTTGCAACAGGAACTAAATTTTGCCGTAACAGGAACAGGAATTGAATCTGTTTGCAGGAACCGGAACAGGAACAGGAATTATTCCTTTCGAACACTGAACCTGCATTTCACAGTGTTTGCTTTATTTTGAAACCTGCTTTGGAGAATTTCTGATGTTTTTCTTTGTATTAAAATTTGAAAAATTCCAAAATATATTAAACAATATACACATACTTTAACGCTTTCAAACAAGACACAGTTCTTCTGAGGCTTCCAGGTGCTGTGTCAGATCTAAAATTGGCAATGTATGAAAATCGTTTGAATAAGACCAATGCTTTGTTACCGGAAAGACCGTAAAGCATACAGCCGTGATCAGTGAATCGAAACATTCTTGCATGTACAAAATCGTAGTTAAGAACTTATAAGAGCGCATAAATCACACATTTCTTTGCGGTTTCAGCGCAATTTATCTTAAGACCTGTTTCAAAAAGCTGCAAGCGCTCACAAGCTTAAACGTTTTTTAAATATTAATCGCAACATCTGGTTGGCCAGGTCAGTGTAAATTTCCGACTTTTTCGCCCAATTATATACTTATCAGCTTTAGCGTTAAGCTCATGCAGAAACTTAATCTTAGACATAGGCTTAGAAAAAGGCTGGCCTAAGCCTTAGTCTAAACTTGAAACTTTATCTAAGCCCAAGCCTGAGCTTCAACCTTCAATGAGGAGGGAGTTTACTAGATCCAGTTTTTAGTATAGCACCCGGCGGGGTGCAGGCGTAGCTAGCTAAGCGGTTTTGACCATTTTTCTACAACTAATGTTCAGACTCGGAGTTAGCAACTGAGTGCTTCCAAATTTAGCAACACAAATCCGCGTGAAAATATTACAATTTTACCCGTCGTCTATTTCAGTCGGAAAGCCATTTACTGCTAAATAATAACTGCTTGAAATACATCCCAAATAATCATCTTTGATTCCTTTTTTGCATCCTTTGTCTAACGTTTTCCATTCTCCAATATAAAGGCATGCATCGATTCTGCGGTACGGACACGGAGGTTTGTTGACTGTGTTTAACTGAAAAGCTTTTATTGGTTGTATGCTTTTATTGATTTCGAGGCCGAACCGGAAATGAATCTATTACAAACTTGCCGCCCGACAAGTTGTAAACCTACAGCTGCTAAAGCTTAAGCATTAATCCTATGCCTAAAGCTTAATGGCCCATGTATAGTACAGGGCCGGTAAACTGACTCTATTATAGCCGCTCCGGAAAACGATCCGGCCCTGTTCTATACATGGGCCAGCTTAATAATGGGCAACGAGCTGCCGCATTCTGTGTATGAAGTGTAGGGTTTCGAAATGACGGTGGACGATTTGTCCGGACGACGAAATATCGTGGTACCACTGGTGAGTAAACCCTTTGATAAAGTGAAAGCATACATCTTGATGTTTTGAATAGCTTTCAATTTTAAACATGTTTTAGAATATGAATCTGAAGCTAAGATTTAGGTAAAAACGAAACTGCTTGCTTATGTGCCTATAACGTAGCTACAAGTTTTATTGTTTTATTTGGTCAAACTATGCAGAATGAAATGGAATTAATTACCTGAGCATGCTAGCACAAAAATTTACTTCAAATTTTGTCTTTTTAACACCTGAAAATTATACCTAAGCAAAAATTTAAATATCAGAGAACAAAACGAACGGAATACTGTAGTGACCCGAATATGAGGGGGGACTGATATTTGTTTGCCTCGCCAGAGGGAACCCCCCGGTTATTTGGTTACGGACTGTAATTTATTTTTAAGCCGCCCCCCGCCGCCATTCGCTTACTGGCATATATCCGGTGTTGCAACTATCCGTTAAATTAAACCTTTATTGGTCTTGAATCAAAAAAGCTTGAGCGATAATGTAAGGTTATACTTAGGAATCATGGTACAACCGGAGGTCTGCCTCCGGCTCCGGTTCCGGCAGAAAAGCGGCCTCCGGCTCCGGCTCCAGCTCCGGGAGGGAGAATCTTTGCCGGAGGTTCCGGCAATTTCGGTAGTAAAATGTTGTATAATTTTCTAAATTTATCTGTTTAGCGCGTTTCGATTGACTTTTGTCACCAATTTCATGAAAGAATTGCCGAAATTTGGCAGGAAATTAGCTTGAAACCAAACAACTTAACAACATTTTGCAGATATTGACTAAAATTAACTAATTAACCATTATTTTTACTACTTAATTTCGCCTCACATCCAGACGCGGCGTTCGGCGTCACGTCGCACGGTGTATTTCACAATTTTTTGACACGGCACGGGGCAACCGCAACCCAATGCCAACATTAAACTTAAACGTTTTAGTTTCATTTCCATAAAACCAAACACACCTGTGAAAAGCTGATCCTAATCGAAAGACCCAGACAAAACCACGATAATAAAACCGCTAATAATGACATTTCACCAATGAACTACGCAAGTGACTGCAGCGCAAATTTATGTTTATTGCAATTTTATATTAACTTCTTTTGTTTTGTAAAAAACATCAAAAAAATCAAGCCAAATTATATTTATTTAAAATGACACGCACCAACATTGCAATAATTTTTGTTTTAGACACCAGACTAAACACAAGTTTCACTTTACGATCCGGGTCGTATAAATGTTATAGAAGACTGAGGGCAGGCGTAAGCCTGTTCATTGAATTGTCAACTATACTTTTACTATTCTAAAACTTTATGTTGGAAATATAGCAAGGTGTATCTCTAAAGTATTTGTTAGAATCAATCTATAGTGTTAACCAATAGAGCGCCATTGAAAAGCTAATATATTTTAACTATTTTAGCTTTTAAAAATTCTGAATATCAAGTCGGATTTTACATTTTTGCTGTCAGCGGCGTGATTGATGTTTCATTGCGAAACATATAAGCTTAATATTTAATCTTTTAAAATCTACCAAGTTATTTGAGTCCCGTGTTATATTTTTCAACTGCATAGAAATTTCAAGATATCCCGTATAATATCGATTGCATACGCTCGGTTTTGCAGATGTCTCCTAAGAAAATGATCTTAAAAACTACATATAACTATGGTGACCCGTGCGTATAGAACAGTTCCGGAACAGTAGTATAAGCATATTCGTAAGCCTAAGCCTAAGCATAAGCGTATGGATGAGCCTATTCCTAAGCGTAATCCTAAGCCTTAGCCAAAAAATTAGTCTAAAGCGCAAACTGCAGACTCTATTATAGCCCCTTCGGAAAACGATCCAGCCCTGTTCTATATTTGGGTCACTATGGTTTATGCGTTCAGTTGACTCGACAATTGAGTGTTTTTTCTTTCGAACATTGTTTCGTTGAGCCAGATCCAAATATTTTACACGAGGACGCACCCAAATCTATGCTGCCTGCATCGAACGCACCGGCGTCAATGTACCGTTGTGGGATTTCGTAGTCCCAGCGTTTGGTGCACTGTTCTCGTGCATTCGTTGCGCCACAACTGTGTTCAACCACGAGATGTGGACGAATTTTACCCACGTGACTGTTAGCGTAGCCTTGTAGATTGAATCGACCCGTATCCGGAACACCAACGGTTTGCGTTAACACTTTGTTGCTTCCAACTGAAAATACAACTTTGTATTAAAAGTAAAATAACATAGCTAATGTTTTGCTATACTTGTCGTACAACGCCATCCGTCACTGTGCGTCGTCATTGCAATTTGCGTATGATGCCGCACGGTGACAGATGGTGATAAATGTAGTCCAACGGCACATAATAACACTAAAATTCTGAAAAATAATAGTGTAAGTTGCCCTTATTCATAATTACAAGGAAATTCTAGGAAAAATTACTGCGAGACTTAATATGCCAGTTAGAGTATCGGTCAACGGATAGAACAGGGCCGCAACAGTCGCGTAAGCATACTATTAAGCCTACGCCATAGCCTACCCTCAAATAACTCAGGCAAAACCAGCTTCTTTATATGTACTTACTTAACGGTTTATTTACTAACTGAATCTTTGCTGATCGCAGCGACTGAGGGTTGCTTCGGCATTTAATTGTCCCACCAACTTGAACTGTTTGATAGTCCGCATTTATCGCAACGGCAAACGATAGAATTGCCAGAAACGCAAGAGAAAACTTCATTTTTTAGTAAATTAACCTTTTCTGTAATCTGGAAATTACGTTTAGTTTTGTAATTTAAATTTTTTTAGTGTGTAGTATAAGTTTGGTTAAGAATTACAATAGCAATATTTTACCAAATAGCGTTTACATGAATGCTAGAAAGCGTTTGTTTATTAGTGTTTTAATCAACTGCTATGTAGGGGTGTCATGTTTCGACGCGGTACGACTACGGAGTAAGTTTAGGCTTTAGAATAAATTTTATTATAAAGCTTCATATGCTAAGTCGTATACTTATCTTCAAGGCTGGCTTCTTTCTTAAACTTAGGCTTCGGAAGATAGGCTGCTGTAGTGACCCGAATAAGAGGGGGGGACTGATATTTATTTGGCTTCTTCAGCAGGTGCCCTTTGTTATTCGGTTACGGACTTTTATTTATTTTTAAACCGCCCTCCGCCGCCCTTCGTTACTGGTATATATCCGGTATTGCAACTATCTGTTGAATGAAACGTTTATTTGTCTTGTGTCAATAGCTTAAGCGATAATGAAAGGTTACACTTAAGAATGTACTTTCAAAGCTAAGTATACTTTAAAGTTTCGAACTCAACTTTACTTGGTCCTGGAGTTATTTATGCACTACAATAGGGATAATTGACATTTTTGGACTCTAATTATGGTTTAGGGACTCTATCCCCTTACGGATTCTTATTAAGGATACGGACTCTTGTTGATCGGGACTCAAAATGGGGACCCCTCCTCTTATCCCCCAAAAGTAAACGACGAAAACTTTACGTTTTAAAGACCTATTTTGTAATCTTCCAAAACAAATGGAATCACATGTGGCTGATGCTTATTAGAAACAAAACAACTGATGCTTAATTAATTTCATTTTCGATGAACTGATATATTTGCCAGGGTTTGCACGTTTTTATCAAAGCAGGTTGCCGTAAATACCCGACAAATGGTGCCCCAATAATTTGCTATTAATCAAGTTCATCGAATTATTGTGCAGATAAACACATGGCTGGTTTAAAAAAAGGTCTGGAAAATTAAACCGGAACTTTGTTTTGCGAATGTGACATATGCTATATAACAACTTGTTAAATGAATTTATTCAACAAATGCCTTCATATTTGGGAACGGCGTATCTAAACGCCCAAAAGATTGTCAATCGCGAAGCAGGTGGTACGCTAGGGAGCTATACTCTCCACGTTTTCCGACTAACTGATTTGCCGGGGCATACTGAGAAGAAGTTATATGCGGCATTTACATTTAATATCGGTCAGCGCTTCGATATTTGCGTTAAACATTAAAATTATGATCGCCATTTGGTTCGCTTCGCTAGCGAAGCGTTTCATAGTTCACAATCCATTTGAAAATATGTTTGTGACACTGCTCAATAAAAATGTAAATGATCCGATTCCCCGTCCAGCAGCGTTAAAACCTCAGCTGTTGTTAACGGAGAAAATGCACACAAAGCCAATACGCAACAAAAACTTCAGAGAGTCTGTGATCCAAAACTTGCCGTAACAGCCCTGCAATTTTACACGCAATTTTAGTTATATATAACCCACCTTAAAGTCAGTAGCTATGCTCCGGTAACTCATTCCAGCGGCACGGTTTATAGCCGATATGCCAAGAGTTCCACTACTATTTCTGTTGTCCATTGAAATGTTCAGCTGCATTTTGCACTTGCTGTAATCCACATTGGAGGCCTATTTTTCTGAATGAAACAAAGATTTGGTTGCAAATATCATGCAAAAGCGATTGATAGTAGCGCAACCAAACTTCTTTATTTATATTTGGTTAACTTAATAACTTCATTCCTTGCTCAACAAGGTACAAAATGCGATCTATGCCACAGGATGTATATTGAAATTCATTATCGTTATTGGGAGCAAAATATTGTATTTTCCAAATAGCCCACATTTGTATGTTTATGCGGCCAGCTCAGACCATTTTAGTTCATATTTCAATACGCAAATATTTGATTTTACTACCTGATTATGTCAGATTCAAGCATACTTTAATAATATATTTTGGAAAACGCGAGTGAATATATTACATGTCATTTCGGGTTTTACAGAAACCGATCATATAAGCTCGACATATGAGTTAAGTAGATTGTGTACTTAAGTCAGACAATAGATCTTGGTTTTAAGTCATATCTTTAATGAATTTTCAGATTACGCTTTATGATTTAATTCTTGATAGCGTACTCATAAACGTATGTTGTAGTAAGTGAATCGGTACTTTGTACGTCTTGGGTTCGAATCCTACCGCATCCGTAGAAAAATTTTCAGAAGGGCTCTGTTTGGGATTTATATATACTTGTTTTTTTACGAAATCTCGGCAATTAGTTCTTTAAAACTGTATCAAAATATAAAACACAACACATAAAACAAATTAATTTTGTTAAAATGATGCAAAATTTAACTACCGAAACCGTCGAAACCCTAGGCAGGATTTCTTCCTGACAACAGCCGGAGGTCGATTTTCCGCCGGAGCCGGTCGCAGACCTCCGGTTGTACCCTGGTTCGCGTATGTTTTTCAATTATTGCTAATTAAGTTAAACAAACCAGGAAACTATAGGCTAACAAAATTTGATGAAGATGAGGCCAGAGTTGAAACTAAATTACGTAGCTAAAATAATAGTTAGTGCTGGGTTCACGTTAGCAATTGTGCACTTGGTACCTCTTTTGTCACCTACCTATAGTAGGAGGTAGAAACAACTTATATGAATAGTTTGCTATTGCCAGCTATGGGTAAGAGTAACTACTCTTCGATTCATTACGCATATGGGTACTTTGCCAATTTTTTCAACAATACTTGTAGCTAGAGTGATTTATTTATATTTTATAAAAGAATATTTTAAAAAACCAGACTCTAAATATATATCTCACTGTACTGAGCCGTTTTAAAGTGCAAGCTTTAAGATTCGTTATTTTGGCAGATATATGGGATACGAGCAGACATCTTGACTCTACCCATTAGGGTAGGTGAATGTTTCAAAAACCTAGCTTGCAAACCATTTTGTTTTCTGTTGGTATCCATATGGGTAGCAAAAAAGCGTGTAACGCTTTGGTAATAGTAACAAAGCAGGTACCAAACGCAATTGTCTCTATTTTTTGTCCCCTTCTACATTAATAACAACTCTTTTTAAGCAACGTGTCATGTGGCCACAGTTTCTGTTGTGACTGAAATCAGAGGTACAACGCTGTAAACAATGACCTTGTTTTGTCGCAACCCCATCTGTACAGTCTATATTGTTCCCAGTCCCTCGAGACGGACTTTAAAAATACATTAATAAGCATATTTATATTTTATATGCATATATGTTCATGTATTGCAACAATTTAATTTCGTTGTAAAAACAATCCACCCATAGTCCATACGTCCTTTGTACCGACTGCAGACCCTGTCTACTGGTTAACGACACCATTCGTATTGTGTCTGTTCCAAAATGACAGTGTTATCTTCTAATGCTGTTGAGCCGATGTCACTGGACAAATTTGTACATTGCCGCACACAGTATAACATGAATGGTCCATTACTCTGTGTCCATTGAAAAGGCTGGAACATTGGCAAATGTCTGCGTTCAAGAGTATAATTTCTGTATAAACTACGCATTGTTTCAGTTTTTGTAATTTTCGTTGTAATCTCCAACGGTATAGAGTAATAGAAATACGTGATAATGCCGATCACACGTCAACATGCGTGCGGTGGGCACATGAAACGTCCCTTCCCTATTATTAAATTGTTTGTCCACATAGTATATCAAGAAAGCCGTTCAATTTCCTGTTGTGTTGTAGCTATAATTGCGGACATTGCTCAGTTTTAGCTCAACCACCCTATGTGGACACGTAGCGTTAATTATAGACTTGGGGTAGGGAAAATGTCTGTTCTGTGGAGCCACCGCCCTCCTCCCGCTCTCTAGTATTTACAGCCCCCATTATATACACCCTTTTTATTATGTACGCATTGTATATCACATAGTGTTTTACGAATTAGTATTTTTTCGTAAGCATCGTTACAGTCTAAAAGCTGTCGCGGGAAAGCACAAAATAAGATAACTAATTTATCGCGTTATTTGTTGTTTTTTGTATGTTATTCTTGGGACATAAATGGTTTCTCGCGCAAAAATTAGAATTTACATCTAAAATTTAATTTTTCCGCCAAAATATGCAGTTCACGCCAAAATTTGAGGTCTGGCCAAAATTTAAATTTTTCCTCCAAAATTTAAATTTTTCGCCAAATATAAAATTTCCCGCTAAATTGTAATTTACAAACCCAAATCTGCATTTCCCGCCTAAAATTAAAGTGTCCCGTCGAAATTTGAATGTTCCGTCAAAATTTATATTTTCCTGCCAAAATTTGAATTACCCTGCTAAAATTCAAATTTTCCCGCAAAATTTAAATTTTCCCGTCAAAATTGAATTTCCCGCCAAAATTTAAACTTCCCTTCGAAGTTTGTATTTCTCGGCAAATATAAATTTTCCCACCAAAATTTGAATTTTCTTAGCAAAATTCAAATTTTCCGACCGAAATTTGAATTTCTGTGCTAAAATTTGAATTTTCCCATCAACAATTGAATATCCTGCCAAAATTTAAATTTCCCGCTAATATTTGAATTTTCCGCCAAAATTTGAATTTCCTGTTAAAACTTTAACTTCCTGCCAAAATTTAATTTTTCCGCCGAACTTAAATTTTCCGCTAAACTTTGAACGCCCCGCCCAAATTTGAGTTCTACAGCCAAAATTTAGATATCCTGCCAAAATTTAAATTTATTTTCCCGCTAAAATCTGAATTTCCCACCAAAAATTAAATTTTCCCGTCTAAGTTTAAATTTCCCGCCAAAATTTAATATTTCCGGCAAAAATTGAATTTTCCCGCCAAAATTTGAATTTCTTGCCAAATCTGAGTTCCCCATCAATATTTGAATTTCCCGCCAAAATTTGAATTTCCTGGCAAAATTTAAATTTTTCCGCCAAATTAGATATTCCCGCTAAAATTTAAATTTGCCGCCGAAATTTTAATTTCCTGTTAAAATTTTAATTTTCTGCCAAAATTTAAATTTTCATGCCGAATTTAAATTTCGCGCCAAAATTTGAATTTCACACAGAAATTTAAGTTGACCTGCCAATTTTCCAGCCAAAATTTAAATTTTCCGCAAAAATTTCAATTTAACCCTGTTCAGGCATATTTTTGCAGTGGCAAAAAATGCCAGCATAGTGTTTGAAAACCCTATAACTCGCCAATTAGGGAATGTATAGGGATCGACGAATGTGCGGTTGTACGTATGGTAACGTGTGATGGGCATAATTTATTTTTACTCATGTTTTTACAATAAACCCATTTGCAGTTTGTTTAACTTCGTTTTAGGATTAATCTGTTCAATCCGTTTACGAGCCATTTTTTACATTGCTGACGTTGCATACTAACAAACTGTATATTACCAATGTGTAATTTAACATTTTATATGCAATTTACTGAAAAAAATGGATAATCATAAAATTAGTCTAAGACTTCCGTTATATGAGCCATTGTTTCCTTATTCGACAGAATACTCGAGCGCATGCTGGTATAACAATTTTGCGTGCGAAAAAGCTGGCACTGTCGTCAATTTTTACAAACTTCTTGCCCAATTTTCCAGTATTCGTATTTCAGTTGTTTTTGCACAGCGTCAAAATTCGACTTTTGAGTCTTTATTTGACAGCGTAGAAAAATATTCGACACTCGATTGTACAGATCCATTCACGACTATAACTTATAACCGATTTATTTTGTGGTCAAATATTGTTTTGCCACCAACACAAGCGCACACTCTGTGGGTTTTGCTACATCCGCTTGAATATGAAAAATATTTACAAGTATTTGAGCCTTTTAGCTGGCCAGTATGGCTGTTATCTGCTGTTATTTCTATATTAGTATCGATTATGTTAACCGTAATGAAACAAAAACGAATTCGACCATTTTTCACTACCGCAACCAGCAGTTTGGTTACAAATGTTTATACGTTCCATTTTGAACAGAAAAAAATATTAAAGCAGTCGTATGTAAACAACAGTAATGCCAACAAAACAATACGTTGTATGTTTTTGATTATACTATTTAATCAGTTAATCTTGCAGAAATGCTACAAAAAGTCATTTATACAAAAATCTTCTCCTAAAATTGTCGATACAGTAGAATCGATAAATTCAGCTGCTAAGGTTGTACAGAAGCTCGCAAGCAATTCGCAGTATTTGATATATGCCAGTAATTGGGAATATCATGGAGTAAAATGGTTTTTTAACGTTTTACCGTTGTCAGTTATGTCGCGAGTACGAACTGCACCAACAGCTGTCGCAATGTCAACAGCATTAAACAGACCGGGAACTTTTGTTTTAATTAAAAGCGCTCATATACAGTATTTATCGAGCAGTCTCAATCCCGCAATAGTGTCAGCGCCAATCGCTGATCACTCGACTTATTTTCTTTCGATGTATGTGTCAACAAAACTTCGGAAACAGCAAAAAAGTCTAAATAATATGTTTGCATTAATGATGCAAACAGGTACACTTGAAAAACTAAAAATCAACGACGACAGCAACTTACTTCTTGTGCCGAGACTAGTGAAGCGGCTGCCACTGGACGCTTATACTTTTGCTGTATACGTTGTTACTCTAATATCGCTTACCGTATTTGTGATTATTGAAAAAATTATACACGTTTTTTTACTAGGCTTTAGTTAATTGTATTAAGAAAGCTAAACAAGCAGCGGTTACGAAGTACACTTCTGTTGCCAAACATTGTGCCCAAAGCTTGCACTTTCCGTTTGGTTTAACGCAATGTGACTAACAAGATTGTAAAAAAATAATTAAAATGTATTTTTGTTATCACACGGATAGTGAAACGTTTATAGCGATAAGGATGATAAAACAAAACAGCTTCCTTAATTAAGGTTTCCATTTAATTTCGCATCTATACCTTAAAAGGTACGAATTAGACCGAACAATAATAAAATAATCTATTGTTGATAACATTTTTGCATATGACTATGGCAATAAATTATTTTCAGTTATAATTCGAACAGTTACTTTCACAGCTCAGGACCGTAAAGTCACTTGCACGGTTGGTTTTTCCGGAAAACTGAATCGGCCGGAAAACGATGGAAAAATCGAAATCAGGCACTAATATTTTCACAACTGCCATAACGTTAATAATGATTGATTTGTCTATTCAAAAAATGACGTTAGAAGAATCAAATGATTGTTATATTAAGTATATTGTCTCCACGACAACTCACCGCGCCGACAACTTGTTGTCAGGCCAACTCGTCGGCCCGACAACTCGTCGCCCCGACCGTATGCCCCGACAACTCGTCACCCCGACAGCTCTCGTCGCCTCGACAACTTGTCTCCACGACAACTCATCGCTCCGGCAACTGGGCGAACCGCCAACTCGTCGCCTAGACAACTCGTCGACCTGACAACTTGCCTCCACGAACGACAACTCATCGGCCCGACAACCCGTCGGCCCGACAACTCGTAGCCCCGACCGTCGGCCCGACAACTCGTTGCCCCGATTGTCGCCCTGACAACTGGTTGCCCCGACAACTTGTCTCCCCGACAACTCGTCGACCCGACAACTCGTCGCCCCGACAACTTGTCTCCAGGACAACTCGTAGCTCTGACAACTCGTTGCCCCGACAACCCATCGCCCCGACTACTCGTCGCACCGACAACTCTAAGCCCCGACAACTCGTCGAACCGACAGCTCGTCGCCCCGAAAACTCGTCGAACCGACAACGCGTCGCCCAGACAACTTGTCTCCGCGACAACTCGTTGTCCCGACAACTCGCAGTCCATACCGTCGTCCCGACAACTCATCGCCCCGACAACTTGTCTCCCCGACAACTCGTCGCCTGCAAGTATGTACGACAACTCGTCGTCCCAACATAACTTGTCGCCCTGACATCTCGTCGACCCCCATAACTCGTCGACATCCCCATAACTTGCCGACCAAATCCTGCTTATCCCCACAACTGTCGAACCGATATCCTGCCGACCTTGACAACTTGTCGGCGCGTGTTGGGTTCTGTTTGTGGAGCTGAAAGTTGAAAATATTTTATAAAGTAGATTGAAACAGTGTTGCTGGTTGTTCACACTGCTTCAGATTAGTCCAATAAAATTTTTAATTTCACTTTTCACGAACAGAATAGTGACATAATAACAATTAATACGGGAACGTAGCCTGCAGGCAGGGGGCGGGGGCTAGCGAGCCAGAGTTAAACGAAACATTTTGATTGAATTTTTAATTTAACGCGGAGATGCAGCCACATAGTCTAAAATTTGCTCAATGAAAATCTGCTATCAACTTGGTGCAACTAATTTATACAAGATATAAGCAAGGCGCTCCCGTCTCCCCTAACGAGAAATCATGACATCTTTGATAAGTCCATGGGTATTTAGAACAAAACGTTGACTCCAACCAAATAGTGAATTTTATTCATTTATATGCCTTTTAAATTGAAAACAACTTATGCAACGTTAACGTTTTACACGGGATCGCTTGAAACGTTGATTCGTATAGATTAAGAGCAATATTTTGTCTAAACTTCTACGCAAAATTTTACTCAAAATGAAAATGACGGGGTTTGCGTTTAGTAGATTTTAAGTATCTGCCTGAATTTTTGACCTTTCTGCTTTGTTGTCTGAAAAAATAGTCTTACCAGCCTAGTACCCTGTGATACTTGATTTCGTTTTACAATATGATATTACATTCGCATGAGAAGCGAAACACAACTTATGTACTTAAAATTATCTATGGTTTCCCTGTGCAACAGAGAACAATAGCACATGATGAAATTTGATTCTTGAGTCTTTATTTCACAAAGCAAAATGGTATTCGACACTCGCTTTTTGATAACCGTTCCTGACTTCAACATATAATCGACGTGTTGTCTTACCAAATATGTTTAGCCAAGAACACACGCACACTCAACAGATTTTGCTACAACCGCTTGCATGGGACAATTATTTACAAATAGTTGAGCCTCTTAGCGGACCAGTATGGCTGTTACCTGCTTTTATATTTTGCTTACGTTGTTAACTCCGTTAGTTTCCATACTAAAAATAGTTTCGATTGAGTAATTTTATTTACGCTGCGTTTAATTAAAAGGTGACGGAACGTTGGTGAATGTTAGCATTCAACAGTATCGTTTTTGAAAGGTTTATCATAATTTTGAAATTCATTTTTGACTGTTTCTGAGTGACTAAATTTTTAGCGACAATATATATCCTTATATTTTAACAAAACTACACATTGTTTTAGTTATTGTAAAGCAGGTACTGATTTTAATTTTCGTTGTAACCTCAACGGTATAGAATAGAAATACGTGATAATGCCGATCACACGTCACCATGCGTGCGGTGGGCACATGAAACGTCCCTTCCCTATTATTAAATTGCTTGTCCACATAGTATATCAAGAAAACCGTTCAATTTCCTGTTGTTGTAGCTAATTGCGGACATTGTTCAGTTTTAGCTCAACCACCCTATGTGAACACGTAGCGTTAATCATAGACTTGGGGTAGGGAAAATGTCTGTTTTGTGGAACCACCGCCTTCCTCCCGCTCTTCATTATGTGCGCATTGTATATCGCATAGTGTTTTACGAATTAGTATTTTTCTCGTAAACCTAACGTATCTAACTTTTTGCGTAGCAACGTAGTCAACGCAGTGAAATAAAGCCAAAAGTTAAGTATTTGTAGCCGAGTGGCTCGTAGCGCTATCTTGGTGGCTTTTGGCCGAGAATATCTTATACATAACCCCAGTCGTTTTTGCAACGTATATGAATTAGCTATCGTTTTATGTCACTCGGACTTTATCGTTACAGACTAAAAGTTGTCGCGTGAAAGCACTAAATAAGATAACTAATTTACCTCGTTATTTGTTGTTTTTTGTGTGTTATTCTTTGGACAAAAATGTTGTCTCGCGCAAAAATTAGAATTTACAGGAAAAATTTGATTTTCCCACCAAAATATGAAGTTCACGCCAAAATTTGAGGTCTGGCCAAAATTTAAATTTTTCCTCCAAAATTAGAATTTTCGCCAATTATAGATTTTCACGCTAAATTGTGACTTACCAACCTAAATCTGAATTTCCCGCCAAAAATTAAATTGTCCCATCAAAATTTGAATCTTCGGTCAAAATTTAAATTTTGCCGCTGAAATTTGAATTACCCTACTAAAATTTGAATTTTCAAATCCAAATTTGAATTTTCCCGTCAAAATTTGAATTTCCCGTCAAAATTGAATTTCCCGCCAAAATTTTAACTTTTCGCCAAAGTTTGAATTTCTCGGCAAAATATAAATTTTCCCACCAAAATTTGAATTTTCTTACCAAAATTTAAATTTTCCGGCCGAAATTTGAATTTTTGTACTAAAATTTGAATTTTCCCATGAACAATTGAATTTCCCGCCAAAATTTGAATTTCTCGCCAAAATTTAAATTTCCCGCCAAAATTTAATTTCCCGCCAAAATTTAAATTTTGCCGCCAAATTTGAATTTCACGCCAAAATTTAAATTTGCCGCCAAAATTTAAATTTCCCGTCAAAATTTTAATTTTCCTCCAAAATTGAATTTCCCGCAAAAATTCAAATTCTCCCGCCAAAATTTAAATTTTCCCGCAAAAATTTGCATTTCCCACCAAAATTTAAATACTTCCACCAAAATTTAAATTCTCCCTCCAAAATTTAAATTCTAAAGGCAAAATTTGAATTTCTCTCCAAAACTTGATTTTACTGCTACAATTTGAATTTCCAGCCAAATATATGAATTTTCTCGCCAAAATTGTTATTTCCCGCCTAAATTTGGGCGGGAAAATTAAAATTTTGGCGGGAAATACAAATTTTGGCGGGAAATTAAAATTTTGGTGGGAAAATTCAAATTTTGGCGGGAAATATAAATTTGGGCGGGAAATTAAAATTTTGGCGGGAAAATTCAAAATTTGGCGGGAAATTCACATTTTGGCGGGAAATTAAAATTATGGCGGAAAATTCAAATTTTGGCGGGAAAATTCAAATTTTGGCGGGAAATTCAAATTTTGGCGGGTAATTCAAATTCAGGTGGAAAAATTTAAATTTCGGCTCGAAATTCAAATTTTGTGGGAAATACAAATTTTGGCGGGAATTTAAATTTTGGTGCAAAAATTCAAAATTTGGCTGGAAAATTCAAATTTTGGCAGGAAAATTCAAATTCGGGAGGGAATATTCAAAATTTTAGCAGATTGTCTTATGATACGTCGTAAACTACATAATGGAATATCATATGATACTCCAAATCCGTCTTGCTGAATATCATATCATATATGCGGTTAATTTGGAATATTATATGATATTCAACAATATGTCTGATTATGTCACGTGACATTCGAACACTTGTATGCTGAGATAACCTGAATTCCCGTGCTTTGTATAGCAATATCACATGATATTCGGCTTTTGTCTGTCCGTATCATATGATGATAACAAAAAATTATGTTGATGTCGAATCAACATGTGGCAAAACGTGACCCGACTGCTCCAGTTATAACGTGAACCCCACATAATCCTGCTATGGGTAGGTGACAAAAACTACCAAGCGCACAATTGGTATCCTGAACCGCGTATTACATATTTCAACTTTAAATCTCTAGTAGCAAAACTGAACAGTCGCAAAATTTTGCGATTTTTATTTGAGCTATTGTTTCTCTTTGCGACAGAAATCTCTAGCACATGCTGAAATTTGATTGTTGAGTTTTTATTTACCAATGTGCAAAGGTATTCGTCAGCCGCTTTTGTAGAACCGTTTATGACTACAACTTAAAACCGCTGTTTTGTCTGGCCAAATATTTTTAGCCATCAAGCCAAATGCAAACTTTGCGGTTTGTGCTACAACCGTTAGCATATGACAATTCTTCAAAAATATTTGAGCCCCTTAGGTGGCCAGTATAGCTTTTACCTGCTTATATATTTTGCATACGCTTGACTCAATTTGTTTCGATATTAAAAATGATTTCCTTTGAGTATTTTTATTTACGCTGCGTCAATTGAAAAGGATGGAACGTTGGTAAATGTGAACATTCAACAGTATGGTTTATGTAAGGCTTATTGTCACCGCCCTCTGGCGGTGACTCCTGTATTCGCTAGCGGCATAGTTCAAAGACTTATGTGTTACAAATACAGCAGAATGTTTTCAGTGAAATTATTGATACAAATTCTTAACTAGAATTTTTACACTCGTGTGACGTGTGATAGAGCTCATAAACTATTTGCAAGTGTAAGCTTATTCTAATGCAAAGTGATGGCAAACATTCAATAGGGTTCGATATTTCTGCTTTGCCATTTAATCTTACATAAATGATTAACACAAATTTACAACCTAACAATATGAAGCATCGACAGTTAAGGTTGTTTGAATGCTAAGTTGAGAAAAATGAAATGTTGGTGTTCGTGCCTTTATAGCACGTTTGTGCGGCCAGTCAGTAGCTCTGCTCCGGTAACTCAGCCCAACGGCACCTTGGTACACACTGTACCGAGAGTACGACTGCAGCTATCGCCGTCCGTTGAAGCATATTACTCGCAGCTTCACTTACTGTAGGCCACGCCGAAGGTCAGTTTTGAGACCAGGGAGGGGAAAAATTTGACGTCTCACTTAGCATACAAGCCTTACAACGCATGATATTTTATGGTCGCTATATATACAAATATCGCTGTGGTCAGAAAGAATTTTCAGGATGAATCAACATTATATCATCCATGCAGTTAATCCTACGCCAACAATAAAAACTAAACAAACTAAATTAAAAGCTCGATCTCAGTGGCGTAACTTAACCGTTTATATGGCATCAACGCGCTAAATTTACTATATAAAATATAAAAAATGACGTTGACGCGTTTGTTCTGGTTAAGAATAATAGCAAAAACGCTGACTTTTGGATAAACAAGTGATTTTACAAAGTTATTTACCACAGATAAAGGACAAACAATATGTTTGCTTCTGGTTGTTAAGAGAATGTTGTTTGCTCCTGGTTGTCGTTCAGCGAATATATCATTTATTTTTTCAACAAAAAATGAAATTTGTTTTTCCCTGATATAAACTAGAAAACGTAATTGCACGAATGTGTAACTTTCATAATGCAAGTGGTTTGGCATTATATATCTTAAACATGTTTGGTTAAAGGTAGACTAAGAAGACTATTGAAACCGTCGCACGAGCGAACTAATCTATTTTACGCATTAGACACTGTTGAAGATTGTTTCGCCTTAAAGTTGTCATTCTCCATACGCGCATTGAATTGCGCTACTATTAATTATAATATGTCTATATGGATAATTGTTCTATGCTGGAACACCGCGGTGACCACAGTTTGCATTTAAGGCAAAATGGCTTGTTTCTGATTGTTTTCGAGCGACCAAAGTTCTAGTGACAGTATATACCAATATTTTTTATAATTTCACAATGTTTTGTTTTTTGCACCGCAGGTACTGTTATTAATTTTGTAGTAACCTACGTTTTTACAATAAATTCATTTGCAGTTTAGTTAACGGCTTATCAGGGTTATTAATTTGTTCAAATCACCTGCGAAACATTTCAGTATTACATTATTTATGTTGTATACCAATAACCTCTATATTACCTGAGTCTAATTTGACATTCTACCTACAGTTTACAGACAAAAATGAACAATCACAAAATTAGTCTGCGACTTCCTTTATATGAGGCAATGTTTCCCTATACGACGGAATACTCCAGCACATGCTGGTATAACAACTTTGCGTGTGAACAAGCGGGTATTGTCGTCAATTTCTACAAACTTCTTAACCATTTTTCCAGTATGAATATTTCACTTATGTTTGTACAGCGTCAAAATGCGACTTTTGAGTCTTTGTTTGACAGTGTAGAAAGATATTCGACACTCGATTCTACAGATGCGTTCACGACTATAACTTATAACCGATTTATTGTCTGGCCAAATATTGTTTTGCCACCAATACAAGCGCACACTTTTTGCATTTTGCTACATCCGCTTGCATATGAAAAATATCTACAAGTATTTGAGCCTTTTACCTGGCCAGTATGGCTGTTATCTGCTGCTGTGTCTGCATTATTATCGCTTCTATTAACCGTAACGCAAGTAATTCGCAAACAAAGAGGAATTCGACCAGTATTTACTACCGCAACTATGGTTTCAAATGTTTATACGTTCCATTTTCAACAGAAAAAAATATTAAAACAATCGTTTGTGAACACCAGTAATGCGAACAAAACATTACGGTACATGTTTCTGATTATATTTTTTAATCAGTTAATTTTACAGAAATGCTACAAAAAGTCATTTATACAAAAATCTTCTCCTAAAATTGTCGATACAGTAGAATCGATAAATTCAGCTGCTAAGGTTGTACAGAAGCTCGCAAGCAACTCGCAGTATTTAATATATGCAAGCAATTGGGAGTATTATGGACAAAAATGGTTTCATAATGTTTTACCGTTGTCGGTTAAGTCGCGTGCACGAACTGCACCAACAGCTGCCGCAATGTCTAAAGCATTAAACAGACCAGGAACATTTGTTTTAGTTAAAAACACTCATATACAGTATTTACCGAGTCGTCTCAATCCAGCAATCGTATCAGCGCCAATCACTGACCGCGCAACTTACTATCTTTCTATGTATGTATCAACAAAACTTCGGAAACAGAAGAAAAGTCTAGATAATATATTTGCATTAATGCTGCAATCAGGTACACTTGAAAAACTAAAAATCAAGGACGACAGCAACTTCTTTTTTGTGCCGAGACTAATGAAACGGTTGCCATTGCACGCTGATACATTTGCTGTATATATTCTTACTGTAATGGCGCTCATCGTATTTTTAATTATTGAAAAGCTTTCGCAAGTTGTTCATTAGGCTTTGGTTTATTGCATTAAAAAAAGCTAAGCAAGCAATGGTTGCGAAGTACGCTTGTTTGTTAAACATTGTGCCTAAAGTATGAGATTTGCGTTTGGTTACACAATTTATGGTTGCAGCAGGTTACCAGTATGAAGGCACATACACAGCACACAAAACTGTATCAACGAATGATTAAAGTGTACTTATATCATAGCTAGAAGAAACTTTAATTAATATAAGAATTGCAAAGAGTTCGCGTTGCCTATTGTGCGCTTGCTGCATTTTTTGTCACCTACTCATAGCAAGAGGTAAGAACAATGTATACGAGTACATTGCGTTTGTAGCTTCCGGCAATTATAGCCTGCCATTTGTTACCCATATAGGTACTTTGCGAATTTTTAATATAACATATTGTATAAAACGATTAAATTAAACTTGAAAAATATAACTCACTGTATTGAGCCATTGTAAATTGCAAGCTCTATGGTTCATTATTTTGGCAGCTCTATGAGTTACGAGCAGAGAACTTGACATTACCCGTATGGGTAGGTCAATATTTTGAAAACTTAGCTATAAAACATTTTATTTTCTGACGGTGTCCATATGGTTAGCAAAAACTTAATGTGTGTCGCTATGGACATATTGATAAACAGGTACCAGACGCACAATTAGAAACGTAAATCCCGTATAATGGAATATTTTTCAGTTAGGACTCAAACAGTGAGTTTTTAAATTTCACCGCTCTGGACCCTAAGCTGTAGGCTGAGTTTTTCACAAAACCGGAGAACAATCGTGACAGCTTTGGACGTATTGTCTGCGAATTTCATATGATATATTTTCAAAGTCAATGTACGTAACCAAATTGTCCTGTTGCATATCATATGATACCAGTATTTGAAATTTGAATTTTTGAATGTATATGACGCTGTAGTTTGAGCGACTTTGTTTCAAAAACAAATGTACCGGCGTGCACTTGGTATTCTGAAGCACATCTGTATCTCTGTCGTCTGGTTTTCCAGTCAATAATAAGTATGCGAAGATTTCAGTCTCCCGCTAATGTCATATGATATTCGCATAAATGTCCCGCAGCATCATGTGACATACAGGCACTCGTATACAGTGAACATCTCAGACCGGTGCAGAACACCATCGGATTTCAGTTTTATTTTAAGGTCGCCATTGGAATATAACTTTGAAAAATACAATATTTTAGCAATGATGAGAAAATAAATTTTGCTATTTTAAAATCAGTTCCATACATGGCAATTACAATTTTCGCTACCGTTTATGGAATTGAATTTAATTGTTTCAGCAATGTTCAGAAGTTGAGAGTAAAATTTTTTTAATTAATTGCTGATAAAGAAATGCACATAAAATGAATGTCACTTGTGGAATTGACAATTTTGTATTTTATTTATATTGGCCTATACGAATTTCGCTGAATTAAAATTTTCGTGTAGTGGAGTTGAATTTCAAGGCGGTAGAATATTAATCAAAGGTCGCTAAATTAAAATTCTGAAAACGATATAAAGTGATGGGATGCGATTTTGTTTCTTTGAGGTCGATGATGGAATCGAATTTTATATTTTAGAGGTCGATGATGGAATACGGTTTTATTTTTCAGAGGTCACCTTTGGAACTGTGGTAAACCAAAAAATAGCGTTAATGGAATTGGAATTTTCTAAGTACCCTATAAATTTTCAAAAAATATTGAGGGAGTTGAAATACCGTAACCAGTGTTCAATTGATTGTTGCGCTGAAAAATGAAAAGGCATTGTTTACTTTGTGGAGCGAACCAATGTTTTTGTTGTTGTGTCTCTGGGAAATTGTGTTCGGTGATATTATTTCCTGGGGAACAAATTTTTCCGTGACTTACTACTCATCAACTGTTTTTGACGGAGTTTTGGCTACAAATTTGTGAAAGAAAGAATCATTATAATGAGACAAATCGCTCCGAGTGTGCAAGTTTTTTAGTGGTTGTGTTTCTGGGAAATTGTGTCCGGGGACAATATTTCTTGGGAAATGAATTTTTCAGTGACATACTACTCGTCAACTGTTTTTGACTGGTTTTTGGCTACGAATTTGTGAAAGCAAGAATTATTAATGAGACAAATCGCTCCGAGTGTGCAAGTTTTAGTGGTTGTGTTTCAGTAATTTGTGTCCAAGGATAATATTTCCAGAGGAACAAATTTTTCCGTGACATACTACTCGTCAACTGTTTTAGACGGAGTTTGGCTACGAATTTGTGAAAGCAAGAATTATTAATGAGACAAAGCGCTCCGATCGTTCAAGTTTTAGTGGTTGTGTTTCTGGGAAATTGTGTCCGGGGACAATATTTCCCGGTTAGCAATTTTTGCCGTATTTTTGGCTACGAAGTTGTCAAAGAATGAATTATTAATGAGACAAATCGCTCCGAGCGTGCAAGTTTTAGTGGCTGTGTTTCTGGGAAATTGCGTCCGGGGACAATATTTCTTGGGAAATAAATTTTTTCGTGACATGTGGTATATAGCATCAGATTTTTAACTTTTTACATTTTGTTTTTGGTTTACAATTTTGGTTCGTCTTATAACAATTTACTAACGTTTTTACTAAAACATATTCTATAATTGAACATGTGTATTCACATATGCAAAAATATATGCAAGTTAAATATGTCATACCCTTAATACGCAGTCATACAAATATATCTAGGTGCAGTCACGAAGCAATATTTTAAAAATATCGCCACCATATGCCCCTAACCGTAACTTGTCTGAAATCTCTAGCACAAAGATTAATTATGAAGCATTATTTCTGAGAGCAAGAATTAAGGAAACAGAATTCGCCTAAGGCGCAAGTTTTTATTGCTGAATATTTCCTTGGTACCAAATCTCCTAGTGACACACCGCGCAAGTCTTCAACATGTTAACTACTCTTGACGACTTTGCCACGGCTAATAGTTAATAGTGTTACACTTTAGACTTATTGAGCTCAGAGCCTTATTTTCATCCTTGTTCCCGTTATAAAAAGAACTAAAATTCTGTTATTTGTACTCCGAAAATTAGTCATACACGGGTATATCTCTGAAGTTTCTTGTTGCGGATACGCTGCAATTGTCAAAATGAAATAAAAATTACAAAATTCATACAAAACCTCTAAAAAATATCTAAAAACGTTAAGAAGCTGCAAAATTAGGAGGGTTTTTTGAAGATTGAACCCTGTCGACATACGAGACGTTAAAATCTCAAGTTTCGACTGTTTGCTTATTGATATATTTAAACATTACGTCCATTATATGAGCTGTGTTGGTTATTGTAAGCTGTCGGAAATTTGTTTGCTAGGGTGACACCGAATTTTTGATTTGACGGAAACCGAATTCATTAACCAAATTAGAACCGCCAATAGTGCAAATCCGAACTTTTTTGCCACTCTGCTACATACGTACTGCTATAAATCTAGTAAACTATGCATCAAAAAACTACCAAATCCTTATGGACCAACAAAGCTGCTCCAAACCCTGCTGGAAACGGTGTCATTTGTTACAAAGTGTTTACATGTTTCTGCTCGCTTTCAGGGATCGTCCGGATATCCGGATCCAGTTTAATATATATCCGACAAAAAATTGATATCACTGTACGCTTTTTGTACGAACGTAAACATTTTAAACAAAACTGGAAGCATATCTTATAACAAATTTTTATACTTTACCTATAAATTTACTATTTTCATGTAAGGCATACAATCGATCCAGCTCTCGACGCGTTTTTGCAACACTTAATCGACATTATTTTGCAAGGTCCAAACAATCCGCGTATGGATACAGTGCATCGCTCATGGTAATGTGTAAATGTCTTCGAATTGTGACGGAAGGATATTCTGTCATTTGTATCTCGGTGTTTTGAATTGCAGCACGTACGGCTTCTTCAGCTGAAAACGAAGCAGTAGCCTAACATACTATGGGCATATTAAAATTTTGAACTCATTCTAATAAAAGTGAAATGAAACTGATTATATATGTATAAAGTTCCAAAACAACCATCGCCTAATACGTATAAAAAACATCTAAAACCCTGACGGTCAAACTTTTATTAATGCACTCACTGCGTACTGATGAAAAGACGATCAGCTTACTTACGTGCAACAAAATGTCCGCGGCAAGAACCTCGACAACTGTGGCACGAAGTTCACCGGTATGCAGCAGAGCCTCAAGCCGCAGAAGTACTTTGTGCCTTTTGCATAAATTATATGGGACTCCTGAATTTGTTGCACTGTCTGCACATGTGTCCGTGTTCTTGGAAATCGACTACGGCACTTGCGCACTTGGTTTATACGACATTGCTTACAAACCACTGCTCTCAAGTAAACATTGCTTTCGAATAGCGACAGCTCAACCGATACCATATATCATATTTTACTCCAAAATTTTAATAAATATTGCACGACATGCATTGCAATATAACAAGCAGCCCTTAAAAGCGGCAATGGACACGGAGGGGAAGGGGTGTTGGGGGTGTTGGGTGTTGGGGGGGGGTGTGGGGGTGGGGGGGGGGGGGGGGGGGCGGGGGGGGGGGGGTTTTCGTTTCCGGGGGTGTTTTGTTTTGTCTAGAAAGGGGAATTTTTTTTTTTCTATGTTGAATCGCAGACGATCACGCAAATTTTCATTGTACATATGCTGTAATTGTTCGATATGAAGTAAAAATTGCGAAATTCATCCAAAATCTTAAAAAATATCTGTGCATCCACTTTTTTGTCTTTAAAATTTTACAAAGTCCTGTGAAATTTACATACCTCAATTGTGGGGTCAGAAAAACATAACATCTTTGAAGCTTTTGTACTTCAATATCCGTTTTACGTTTCCGTTATTTTGATCGCTATTTGTTTCCGTTATTGTTATTGTCGGTTTACACCCTGCCTATCATTAAGTTGTGAGAGGTGGTAATAATATTTGAATACACTGGTATACACTTGTAGTACAAAATCCAAAAAAGTTAACATCCGACCGAAATTGGTGAGATCGAACCCACAAACTTGAGATCCGAAGTCCTGCACCTATACCACTTGACCATTAGGTCATGACGCAAACACTGGAATACGAACGTTTTACCCTAGAAAACCAAAATTTCATTAAATAAGTTGTAATTATCTTTTTTTTGTATTTTGCAAATTTGGTAAAATTTACACCCTGAAACATCAACTGCTTTCAATAGAGACTACCTCGAGACCGTCTCAATAAATGGGCGCTAATAAAATACTGAAAAGAAAGAAAGAAAGCGTAGTAGTGCAAGACCTTAAACACTAAATTAACTTCAAAGTTGGCATTTCCAATGAAGATTTTGGTACAAACACAATTCTAGTTGCAAATATTCAAGCTCCGAGTATAAAATTTCGCGAGCGTAGCGAGGTTTGAGAATTATGAAGTAATTTCACGAGTGAACAGCGCTAGAAACCAGAAATCATTTATTAGAACGAAACGTACGTACGACACTGTTTTAGCATTCTAGTTATATTAACTACTTACGTGTTGCTCAAAACGCTCAAATGATTCCATAATGAAATATTTCCAGCAGGGTTCCACCTGGAACAAAATTTTGCCCGAACAGTAACTGGAACAGGAATTGAATTCCATTGCAGGGTATGGAACAGGAGCAGCAACCGGAATTTGGAATAATTTTCATCACCGAGAATTACAATTGTGCATTTTTGATAATTTGACAAAAATGGTTTAAAAGCGAATTTTCAGCTATTTCATCAGCAAGTTTTGCGAAAACACATCAGAAACTGCGAATCAACAAAGTTGATTTAATTGCAAAAACAATTGTTTCGAAAATTCGAAATAAAATTTTTTAAAGACAAAATTTCCAAAATTCAAATGATTATGAATAGATTGCCACGAAACCGTAAAATTCCGGTTCCTGCATCTTTCTAAGCGGAAACAGGAACAGGGATTTACGTAAATAAGCGTCGAACAAACCGTTTGACCAAAATACCCTCGATGATTTTAACACAATCGAACATTAAACCATAACAGATATACCAATTTTTCATAACTTTAAATCATCTAAAAATTGTCACTTGACAAACTGGATAACCCTTTGGGCAACAAGCGATCAAAACAGCTGAAACTAATTTCTGATGCTTTATATTAACCAGCCATCCGCCACCATTCGTTACTGATATATTCGGTAGTGCAACTGTCCGCTGAATTTTACGTCTTTTCTCTTGTGTCAAAAGTTTGAGCGATAATGCAAGGTTATACTTAAGAATGTACATTCAAAACTGAAGCATGGTTTGAAGTTTTGAACTCAACTTTATTTGGTACCCGAAGTCATTTATGCACTACAATCAGGGATAACTGACATTTATGCACTTTAATGTGGGTTTAGGGACTCTATCCGCTTACGGACTCGGGACCCCTTTTATTACTCCCTCTTATTCAGGTCGCTGCAGTATGTGCGTAGCTCATGAAAACATAACGCAGTAGTTTTAAGGACCCTATATACTGTAGTGACCCGAATAAGAGGGGGTCCCCATTTTGAATAGTAAATCAATACGAGTCCGTATCCCTATTAAGAGACCGTATCTCTAATAAGAGTCCTTAAGCGGATAGAGTCCCTAATCCCTAATTAGAGTCCATAAATGTTAATTATCCGTAATTGTAGCGCATAAATGACTCCAGGACCAAATAATTTGAGTTCAAAGCCTTAAAGCGTACTTAAGTTTGGAAAGTACATTCCTAAGTATAACCTTGCATTATCCCTCAAGCTATTGACACAAGACAAATAAACGTTTAATTCAACGGATAGTTGCAGCACCGGAGATATTTCAGATATTTCCGTAACGAAGGGGGCGGAGCGTGCGTTATAAATAAATAACAGTCACCCTCTGGAGAGGCCAAGTAAATATCAGTCCCCCTCTTATTCGGTTCACTACAGTACTAAAATGCCTGCAACAATTGAAAAACTCGAAAAGCTTCTGGCGCCGGCACCCGTTCTCCGGTCATAATGAAATTTCCTCTTATGGGTACCAGGGATCTAAAGTTCCGGGCTTTCAGGGTACTTGATTCCTACGCTCTGCCTTCGTAAGAGTTATAGCTCTATTAAACTATAATCCTATAAACTATACTTAAGCACAATTCATAGGCTGCCAACTTCACTAAAAATCCTTCTTTATGGACACTTGCCTTCATACACCGGCGTACACTTTCCGTCGTTGCGTTGCCGCATATAATACTCCATTCATGCATATCATAACAAGGTCATACAAGTCATCAAATCATCAATTTAAATTAAATACTCGTTCCGTCGCAATGAATTTTCAAATTTTTTCTTATGTAGTGAAACTCGACGGTATGAAAAATAATTTATTTTCAAAAATTAATAAAAAGAAAAAGTTCATTAAAGAATCGAACACATCGAAGGACATTGCGTTCGTATTTATCACAATTTGAGAACATTGCCGTATTAATATTATATACGTTAGCGTAGTGTAAAACAACGATAATTTCACCGCGTAAAAAAGGAACAGATATTTTACTAGTAATCATTTTTTTACTTAAAATAAGATAACTTTTAGTTTTAGAATTTTGTTTTTGCAAGAAGTATAAACTCTTCGCGTTAATGTTCCTTATATTAGCAGCAAGGTTAAAATTGTCATCAATTCAGTCATACGATACGTTCACGCCACGAAATTATTTTTGTATAAAATCACTATTTGCCTGGTTTGGATGTTTAATGTTGTTGGTTATTTAGAAAATTCAGCCTTGTTCAGCACGCGGTTACGTATTTTTACTTGTGTTGATATTTATGCTCAAAATAAAATTCGTAGTTTGGTTTATAATTTTAAAATTCAAAGCCTATGAAATAATAAAGTCGTTTTTCAAAAACTTTCGGTCAAATTTCACCAAAATATACGGATCCTTCTCGCAGTTAATATACAAACGTAAATAACCGGTACCTTTAAAATTCGAAATGAACGTACATCTGGACAGTGCGCTATGCCCGTATTCTCATAGGTATGTAGCATATATCGCCAGCTAATGATAGCTCCTATGAATTTTAAATCAGCCAGTTGAGAAGTTAAAATTTGGGCTTGTTTTTGCGTTGGATTACTCTTACTTGTGAGCCGAGTTTGACATTTGTAGCTGGCATAGTTTGCTTATAATTGAAAACCAATTGCCTGTAAATACGTTAAACCGAATATCAGTTTCCGTTTCCGTTTCTGGAAAAAACCGCTGTCCGTTTCGTTTGCGTTATACAAATAGAAATAACGGAAATTCTGTTACTTTGACGTTCAAAATTAGTTACTTATAAATCACGTATTTATCTCGCAATTTTCTTTGTACACAAAGCAGCATGTAATGCGCTGATAGTAAGCGAGGTGCACAAATTGTCTCTGCCGTCGAGCTGTAGGTTTAAAAACGAGTAAATTTGAAAATTTCCAGTTTTTTCGCAAATCGTCCGTCCGCGTTTGAGAATAGCGTGCAAAAATTCTGATCAGAAACACGAATTATCGTCGCCGCAACCAAATGATAATATATTAGCTAACTTTCCAGTGGACGCAAGTTAAGTACTTTAAAGCCTTTTTCGAAATCAATGTTTGTAACTAAAAAAATAAAAAATATCCCTATCGTATATATATTACATTCTTAATATTTTAATTTTAATTATTGAAAAAAATAGAAGAAAAGTAATTTTTATTTTTTTTGTTTTAAAGAGGGGGGAAGGTATATTTTGCAAAATTATTAAGGAGACAGGAGGGGGGGGGCTTTAGGGGGGGGGGGCGGGCGGGGCTTGTCTGTGGGGGGTGGGATGGAAGAGGAGACTGGGGGAATTTGTGGATGTGTTATTAAAGGAAATTTTGTGGGGGCGGGTTTTTGTTGCGAAAGGTGAGTAATTGCTCTTTCAAGGCTTTTCCTGACTACGCAAACTGAATCAAAATTCGACTCCGCAAGAGTCAAATTAAGATGAATTTCACTCAGGCGGAGTCATATTTTGACTCAGTTTTGTAGTTAGGAAAAGCCTATTTCAGAGAGAGTCAATTTGACTCACCATTTTTTGCAGTGTACATAATGATAGGAGAGATTTTGTAGTCATCATAAGCTATGTACAATGGTCTACGCTGAAACTATGTACAGTATTGTTTAGCGAGCCTTTCGAGCAGAAATCCATACATACGCATGCCACGTTTCTACGAAATTTAGAAGTCAGAACAGGCCAAATTCGGGACAAAAAACCTTGCGAGCGAAACGAGCGGCGATTGACCAGTTGTGCTATTTTGGTCTTCTATTTACTGCCCAAAATTAAAATTTTGTATGTGTCTAGGTTTTAGGATCAATTCCAGAAATTTGACCTTGTCTTTTTTGCTACTGATCATTGTCAAATAAAGCATCGGTTTCCAACTTGATTTCACTCGTGTATTTGTGATTCGTTCATCATTTCATGAACTTGATTCGATAGTAAAATTCAAAATTAAACAAACGCGCTGAAAAATTTATTAAAAACAGATGAAAGTTTGTAGAAATTATAATAAGGCACACATATTGAGGCGAATTTCACATCCACAGAAAGTTTAATTGAGAAGAAAATTAAATTTTCAAATTACGACTACTTTTAAGTGTTCGAATTTAAACAAATTATATATTTATAAAATTAATAACGAAGATTTTGCGTTTATATATTAGGTTAATTATATATTATTTTTATTATTATTATTATGATTATTATTATTATTATTATTATTATTATTATTATTATTATTATTATTATTATTATTGTTATTATGATTATTATTGTTATTATTATTATTGTTATTATTATTATTATTAATATTAATATTTTTGGTATATTCGCGGTGTTGGAGTTTTGAAAATGAGAGTATTTAACAAAACCAAAAATGTTAGCTGATTACCTTCATGCAGAATGCCCCAGAAGAATGTTGTACCTTAGTTCTCTCCGTGTTTTCGACCCAAAAGTTCTTTTTCTTTTCAGTCGAATGTTGAAAGTGTGTATTTGTTTGCGTCAGTAAAATCGTGTTTGATTTTCTTCAATCATTCTATTGTATTTAATTTTAAACATGCCCCTTATTGAGGGTGTTGTCATCGACATTTTTTATATTCAACAAAACTGTTGTCGCGGTTAAAATGAAAGCGAAAGAAATTCGTAGAAAAACGAGCATAAAACATAAACTCGTCGCTGAAATGACTTAAATAATGTTAGTTATAACTTAGAATTCTATTTAACTTGCCGGATGTTTTTAACAAGTTCGAAAAATTGGAACCATCGTTTGTATTTATACAAATTGCCATGGAACTGATTGGCTTACTTTTACATTTTTTTTCTGGCATTCATGAGATATAAATGTCTCTAAGTGTCCGTGTACGTTCCAATCTTTATTGCGTAATAACTCTTGAAAACCTGATAGATGATAAGTGACATTTTAAGGGTGTCACAGCATTTCAGCGTTTTTCAATTCCTAAGTCTAAGGTTAAACTTCGACGTAAATATAAGTCAAAAACTAGACTCTAACCTAAGCAAAATTAATAGCTTCAATCCTATGCGTGGATTGGCGGTTTCGGTTAACAATCAAGCCCCGAGATCGAGACTTGACTACCCAGACCGGCCATGAAATGTCACGGTCTCGGTTATTTTTTGTCATTACGGAAAAAATATTAAAATGTTCAAAATAAATTATTTCTAGTGATGTTTTTGTCGCATTTTTATGTGTTTCACAGTTTTTGTGTGTTTTTCCACATTATCAGCTTATAAAACTATTGTGTGACCATGAAAATTTATAGATTCACAGCGAATCTATATATCTATCAGTTATCAGTTACAACAATACAGCCATACAATTAACGAATCCTCCACTTTTGGTCTCGGTTCCTAGCTACTTAAGTGTTGACCCTACCTCAACGAGCGGCACATACCACTCGTTGAGGTAAAATCAACGGAAAATTTTTGTTGCGGTAGGGTCATCGACCACTTGTTAACCCTGGGATGGGACATATTTTGTGGCCAGGCCAAATTTTTTATTGTGCACGCCACACTAGGAAATACTGCACGCGCTTAAAAGGAACATGGTCAAAACCAATATTACAACTGAATGCAATGCTATAAAACATAGCATAGTGGAATAGGGTCATTGTAAAGGTGTGGAAGTTCATCAGCGTGAGATGTAATGCTTTGTTACGTAAAGGCTTTAAATACTGGATACGTTAGGCCACGGAAGGAAGAATTGTTATTATCTTATATTTGTTTGGAATTAATTATCCGGCTCCAACCGGATTAGCTAATCCGACTCCGGTATTTTTTGGTATTCAGTCCCGCTATGATTTATACATTATACATATATTTCAGGGCGCAACTGGAATTCAGGTTCCGATTCCGTTAAATTTTACCGCAATTAAAAATTGCGGTATTAAATTTTGGTGGGCAAAAATTTAGCATTTTATTAAAAAAATGACGACTAAAATAAAATAGATTTCATTAGTATAGCGTATAAACATTGATAATCACCAATAATTAAACTATCGAACGTGGATTTCGTATTCCGTGGATAATAAAAATCCAAAATACAGTAGATTAAGTAAACACGTATGTTCAAATAAGGTTATTTCATCAATAATGTGGCAGAAAAAAGACAAAATTAAACTGAATATTTTGGTAGCATGTATATTTAACTTTTCAGTTTGGTTTCCGATAATTTTTTATAAATTCCGATTCCGGTAAATTGTAATTCTGGTTGCACCCTGAGTATATATTACCGCTTAATTTCAAAACAAGACAAGTCTCTCGCCACCACAACAACCTAACTCTTGGATTGAAACACGACAGCCTTAATGAAGTACTCCTGCGTATAGTCTTCCAATCATCAAGTCATATTTTGAAGCAACGCACAGTACTGAGGCTGGCGGCCAAAGTGGTTTTATGAATATTTATTGCACAAGCTTATGCCTTGTGCTGGTTTATTGATTAAATGTAATTGCCGCAATGTTGTGTTAACTCCTTCTCACATTGTGTTGTCTGTAGGCAACTAAGCGCAGTGTATATACGTTAAATAATATTTATCGCACCGTGTTGAACAATTGCAACACGTATACATAGTACTAAATCACCACAAGACGTGAGAGCCCCTCGGGCTCCAGCGTCAAGCTCCTATAGCTGAGTGGTGATGGTATACGCCTCCCACTTCAGTCACTGCAGTTCGAATCCTAGCATAAAAGTAGGTCTCAGGGGAAATAGAAAATATTCATGTGAGAAAGGGTTAAGCGAAAAATTTTCAGTTTACTATCTTTAAACGTGCCAGTGTTGGAGAAGATATGACATTTTATTAAGTATCATCCGCTAGTAATGAAAGAAACATTATTATACTACAGATGGTCGGACACACTCAAGTTTACATTTGTATGTGGTTCTGGTTATTTATGACGCCAAAGGTAAGTTAAAATTCGTTGTATTTTATAGTTAAAAAGTATAGCAAGGTTTGTAAAGAATATTACAAAGATGTGGTCGTCATCTCATTGAAATGAAGTATTTGCAAAAAGTACAGTTCAACTTAATATCATCTAACCTACTAGAAAACCAACTAATGCAAACTTTTCAATGAGAGTAGAAAATTTTTTTTGGGTTCTGTGACTGTTGTTAGGTACGTCTTAGAGAGGAAAAGAATAACGTTTAAACCACCCACGTTAGTTCACAGGTGTTCCCACGGGGATTGAGGCATTAAGGGACCGTGCTCACCTCAAATTTGGCTGTAGACCTCCCAAATAGACCGGTTTAAAAGTAAGCAATCTTGAAATGCAACTGTAGGGCCGCTAAAATTATTCCGTGCCCCCCAAATATAATGTCTTGCAGACGCCCCAGTGTTATTGGACTCAGCAAACTTCATGTAAGTATTCTATTGTGCAAAACTAACTTGTCCGGAAGCAGTCTTGCTGATTACTACGTCCGCTAATCTTATTTCGGGATTTAGTAAAGTGTATGCGGGTTGTGTAAGTGTCTGTTAAATATTTCAACAGCCTAGCTGATTATTCTGTCCTGCTCTCGTTTATAGACTCAAATTATGACTTATGATCTCTGTCCAATAATGGCTCTAATTATGTATAAAAACTCCTATTGATTAGGACTCAAAATAGAAACCCCTCATATTACCGACTATTGTTTGTGCCACTACAACACGTAAAATGAATACACAATGCACAGTGTTTAAGATTCATTATATTTAGATACCGTATAAATTCGTCTTATCTTGTTAAAGCCATAAGGCTGGTGTGTCAAGATCCCACACTGCAAAAAATGGTGAGTCAAATTGACTCTCTCCGAAATATTTTCTACAGGCAACACAAACTAAGTCAAATTCGACTCCGCCAGAGTCAAATTCGACTCTGCCAGTGTCAAATTCGACTCAGTTAGTCGCACGTTTGACTCTGGCGGAGTCGAAATTAAATCAGGTTGTATAGTCCCTTAGAGCCTATTTCGGAGGGAGTCAGTCGTGATCGTAGACGCTAAAAACAACCCGAAGTCTCGTTGTCTAAAGCATAGCTTGAAATTAGATTTGAAGTCAAATACAAATATTTATAAGAAAATAGGTTGACTCACCTGAGCTGCTGGTTATGTTTGACGTGAAGTTTGGTATCCTTGATCTGAAAACCGATTATCAGCAACAAATGTGTTGAAATGATTAGGGAATTGCCGGATTTTAGTCATAATTTTGTGGTATTTCAGGTCACTAACGGAGCTTTGTCACCTTTTACTAACAGCAAGTTAATAGGTAAGCAAACACAGGACAAAAGTAAAGGCAATACTGCATAAGTTCTTTCACCGATCTCTTTGTTTAGTATATGCCATGTACCAAGCACCTATTGCACCTAACTCCTACTCATAAACGATAATCCAGTGCACGGTTGCTGAATTTTTGACCCATGTTACTTTTTGGGCGGTCCCGGTTTGTGATGAGTCTGTAAAAGAGAAGGCTTACATTCTAGACTGCAATTTTTTGCATAGGCTTAGGCGTAGGCTTATGCTTAGGCTTAGGAACACGCTTTTTTTACGCTTAGGTGTATGCTTAGGTTAAGGAACTCGCTTAATCTACTGTTACGGGCCTAAAAGTAACATTGGCCGAATTTTTAGGGAGTATGGCGAGCTCGATTGCTTGAATAAATACATAAAAAATGCTGTTTACTTTAAAGTACTTAATTAAACCTCCACTGAACATTATTCGCTCCACGAAGCAATCAGCACAACTGGGAATAATTAACAGGGAATCGAATTAGGTTTTTGAATTCTCACCCTATTTGTTTAAGGACTAGAATTTGGGACACAGACTATCATTCATTTGGACTCAAAGAAGGTACCCATTTTTATTTGCGTCCATACAGTACGTTAAATGTAGGCATACATGCGTAATTATCGCAGCTCAGATAGGCGAATGACACGGATGTCCAATTGCATATTGGTGCAATATTGGCGATTGCTACAGGATATATTTGCATATATTTGATGTGAAAATCGTTGCTATGGCTAAACCTTGTTTTCTTGTTTAGATTTTGTCACAAATATAAAAGGCAACTCTTGTTTACCTGCGCCCTGTGGATGGCTTTAAATAATGTCGCACCAATCAAACCCCAGTCCCATAGCCGGCAGCTTTTCATGTGGGTCCGGAACTAGAAGGCGAGTAAGGGAAACTTAGCCCCCGTAGAAGAATTGTTCACTCCATAGAAAATTTGCAACCTTGCTTGTATTAGTCATCAAAAAGTCTTGTTTGCCCGTCCTAAACATTTGTTGCCATCTAAACAAAATGAGGTGGCTATTGGCCTGTAAACATGCTATGTTACAGCTGCAAAATTCACTGGAAACGCATGCAAGGACAGACTTTTAAGCGAGATTGAAATGTTTCCGTGGAGGGCGGTCCAAAATCTTATGAGGGCACGACTGAGCAGCCCCTCCGGCTCTCTTTATTCGCAAGGGCCTCATAAACCGTCCTTATTGCTCACTTCGTTTTTATTTCAGGTTCTCCGAGTATCACTTGCGATCCGTTAGGTATTACATTTGTATTCGGTACCGATCAATCGACTGCTTCTCTGTCAGATTTCTCAGGACGGTTGTTTTTAAAAGGCGCCGCTCATCTCAAAGGTTGTGTAGTTCTTGCGTCTAAAGTTGTCGAAGAACCGTTTGTCGAAGATATTTGGCGAAATAACACTTATGTCAATGAGACATTGCGGTCAGAACCTGGAAAATTATTTTCGTATCGCATTAGTTATCATGAATGCAATATACGTCGACAAAGAACGGTAAGTTGTTTGACGTGCATGCTAGGGTGCACATAGTGCGGATAACAGTCGGTATTGTGAATTGTGTGTAACAGCAGGGTGCAACCGGAATTATAAAATAATAAAACGGAACCGGAACCGGAAAGTTAAAATAATACCGGAACCGTAACCGGAGCCGGAAAACAATAAATTCTCGTTACCGAAAAATTCATTTTAACGCTATTACGGTGTAAACACACCGTTTAGGATGGCAAAATCCTGAAACAAATGTAGCTAGAATCGTATGATCAATTATAAAGTATGACAGAAATTGAAACTTTTGACAATACACGCTTAGACAATTTTAGAAAAATAGTTTAGAATAATATGCAAAGTTTTCTTAAATTTGGAATGAGAAAAATTTTCAGTACCGAAACTACCGGGAAATTCCAACAGTCGGCGATGAGTCTTGTAGCCATCAAGCCAGCGAATGAAAAGATGCTGAAGTCAGTACAGTATTCGGATTTAATTGTATATATTTACCGCTGCGCCAGTATTGAGATCTGCAATTGTACGAGTTCGTCAGTTTACGACGTATCGCTAACTGGTGACAGGTGCTATACGTGTTTAAGAATATGGAACAAGAAGTTAAGTTGGCACTCCAAGTTAACATTTACACAGAACGTGTGGTATTTTCGGTAGCGGTGTTTTATGTTGACAATGTCGTCTGAACGGGTATTTAAAGTCAAAATTTTCCGCTTGGGTTGGTGTGTAGTCTTAAATATTTGTTCGCTCAATGATTATCACGCGTTGGTTTTAGCTTAATCCGCATGGCATCAGTATGGGCGCAACAGTAATAATTTCATTTCACAAAACTTTCATCACGAAACTCGACCGTGCGTTTCAAATTAATTGTTTTTATATGGAATCAAGCAAAACTGTGATTGCTGATATTGATGTCAGGTATAGCTGTTTTGTTTACTTTTTGACAATATCACGAACGAGTGACAGCCTTTATCAAAGCTGTTTCAAATTTGCTTGATAGACTAGTAAACTTAAGTTGAGTCAGGCAAATTTTTGTCAAGCCTTTAAATTAAAATTGTGAATTCACCAAACTCCAGTTGCACGCTTGCAGTTGGCATACGCTCAAACTGTTGTAATTTTATTATTTTTAGCAAAATTACTATTGCTGCACTTGACGAAGACAGTTTCCCGATGCCACGATGTACGTACCAGGTACGAAAATCAACATTCGACGGACCGGTTGTTACTTATGTCAAAGTTGGCGATGTTGTAGTTCACGTGTGGATGTGCGAAGAAAAAGGTGCGAAAACGTGTAGAACAGCGCAAGGGGTAGGCTCCCCCCAAGTTCTAGGGTAGGGGCCCCCAAACTAGGAGTGAAGCGAGCGAGAAGTCTGACGCATTTTAAAGCTCAAGCGGTTTTTGTTTCAGCCGATTAGGGTGGGGGGCCCCTTTATGGGTGGGCCTCCAAAAATGAAGGTATGGGGGTGGCTGCTCCGAGCCTGAGTGCAATTATTCTGCATAAATTACTTTTGTTTTGTTTGATTGCCAAGACGAACAATTGTTTAAATGTCAGTTGGCCCCTGAAGCATTCATTATCTGTCGAACAGCGCATTTTGGGTCATCACCGATATATTCCAGGGCAAATTGTTTCTTAATATTTATTGTTGCACCGTAACCCTTTATTGCCTTTGAATGTAGAAACAAACATTGACTGGGTTGCAGAGACATAATTTAAGTTGATCGTTGACTTAATCGATGTTCGACGTCGGCCCATGTATAAATCATTGGCGGCACGTCTATTCGTTGGACTGCTATAGAGTAAGCGTTAGCTTGGAACTTTTTGCTTTAGGCTTTAGGCACAGGCATAGGCTTAGAAATGTGTATATACTACTACAACGGCCCTGATTTATGTATTGGCCGAAGTAGACTCGAGTTTAAAGGTTGATGTTTTCATGTGTATTTCGTAGACGAGTTACTGATATCGCTGCATAGTCAGGAGTAGAAGTTTAAAAGCACTACTCGTTCCTGAGAACATAAATTAATATGAAAAGCAGAAACTGTTACTGAAAACGTTTGCCGTGGGCTGTACACAACTAAACTAAAGCTTCGACTATAAGCCAAAATCGAAGTTAAGTAATGTATCTTCAAGCCAGCCTATATGCTCAGTGGTACAGGCTCTTAATCGTTTCGATCACTTAATTTTTAAAGGTGTCACGTCAAATAACCAAATCGGATTAGAAGATTTTGGGGGTCTTGAGCTGTTATTGAATTTTCAGAACTTGATATGTACGGTATGCTGGTGCATTCATGTTTTGTTGAAGACGGAAATGGCAATGAAGTTGTTTTGGTCGATGAAGATGGGTCTGTTGGTTATATGAATGGTTCTAAAAGGCTTTTATTCTCAAATGTTCGTACCACCAATCACCATTGGGTGACAGGGCTCGTAACATTCGAACCAGTAAATGCTGAGGTTCAAGATGCAGCACATTTACGCACATAATTTGCTATATTTGAGTTCCACAACTGCAATAGTTAACGAGTTTAAAAACCTATTAGTAAGTGATGATAATTGCTATACACATTTGAGAATACAGGCCTTGATTACACTAACTATTTTGTGATAAGAAAGAAATAATTTATCAGGGCATAGATAGACAAATCATTGGCAGTGCTTCAATGAGAAAGAGCCACAAAAAATTTAAACCCCGCTCGAAACGTCCTGGCGCAAACCCTGAGTAACAATGAGAACAGATTGCGCCGCCCGCGTCACGGCTAAGGTATCTGAGTTCCGCCTGCATTGAGATTAGCTCATTGGTGAAATTATCCAGTGAAGTACGCTGGGGCCGGGGTATAAGGGCGGAAGAAACTTTGCGGGCGGAGTGAGCGGGAAGGCCAAATCAGTGTGAATAACGGAAAGTTAAGAATTGCGCCGAAGCCACTAAATTTCTATAGCATGGCTCATCGACCGTGCTGGGCCCACAGATTCCATCAGTCATAGCAAACCGAGGCTTTTGCTGGATTTACAGATGTTCCCTTGATCCGTACATTATGGGTCATCTACGATACAGTGCAGATCTCAAACTTGCATATCGTGAATCGAACGTATTTAAATTCGCCGACCGCAGCATCCTGTATTTCAATTGCCAGATTCGACTTTGTACCAAGCATATGAATACATGCGAAGGAATGACGGTAAATCATAGTTAGAAGGAATTATATTCAGCAGATAGGCTTTGTTGGTTTGTTCGGCAGTCAGTTAAATGTATACAACTACTTGTGGTGTGATATTGATTTGCATAGAACCGCAAGCCAGTGCATGAACCATATCCCAAACAGAATCGTACGCCTTACACCTTTACGAACGAATTTCACGCTTGTTTTTGTATTGGTTAAATTTAACTTAAACTTTAATATTAGGCATAGCCTTACGCTTAGGCTTAAATGCACGCTATAATTTGGGATTCACACCAACGGTATAGTAGTGGTCAGGACCTGTATAAATATGCCGACTTAAACAATCTATTCATCGTGTTATTCGAACTCGGGATCCAAACAAAATAGTTGTTTCAGTTAAAATTGAACAGGTGCGCAGCGTAAGATATGAAAGTGACATTTTTAAGTTCAACGCAGAGTGGATCATATTTTTAATGGTTGACATGGACTACTTTTTTAGCCACCAAAGTGTCCTTCGTTGGTGACAAGAAAACGACGCCAAACCGCCGCCGAATCCATGACATCGAATGAAAATATGACACAGGAATCGGACGCAGTTGATAAACAAACGTTGACAGATGAAAATTATGAGGCCAGAATGCGTCTAAAACAACAATCCGAACATGACAGTTTAGATATGGACGTTCAAAGTGACTTGCTTGTCGTTTTAGATCCAACAACTCGTCGTAAGTTTGATATTACGAGCCACAGGTATATACGTTTGCCTTTGTTGCGGGTCGGTTACCAGACGATGCCCATGGGGACTTAGCGCTCGCTGGGAAATTTTGCCTCCCCCCCGTGAAAATTTATAGCCTTGTCCGTAAGTGATCAAAAACTCTTGTACACCCCTGCTGAAAATGTTTAGCATCGCAAGCAAGGCGAGCTGGCTACGATCCAGCTTTATTATATAAGCGGTTCGTTTCTTGAGGTACTTAAGACTATCCAAACGTGTATTTTGCGTTTCTTTGTCCCATCTGTTTTCGCCAAACACAGTTTGATGTCTTAAATTATAAAATTGTTTAAAAGGGATTTTGCATGACCATTTTATACTACATAATTATTCAAAATTGCATACGCCTATGCATACAGTAATTTTTGGATGTATGCGTAAACGCCTGTGATCGTAATAACTGAATGGGCCCATGTATAGAACAGGGCCGGATCGTTTTCTGGAGAGGCTATAAAAGAGTCTGTTTAAGCTTTAGACTAATTTTTTTGCTTAGGCTTAGGTTAGGGTATGCTTATACTACTGTTCCGGCCCTGTTCTATATATGCGCCACTGAGCAGATAAAGCGGTAGTGTACGGAGCCTTTGTTACAGGCTCAGCGCCTTCCAGTTTCGAATGTCAAGAGATTGTTTTTTAAACTAAACTTAAACCAGATGGAGCTCAATATGTTTGAGGGCCCAAAAACCCTGTGGGGCACGCGAGGTTTTGCATGACTTCAAAGTTTGGCACAAACTTTTCCTGAGAATAAAATTTTTCTAGGGAAGCCCGTTAGCCCTCTCTGGCTACTGGCCAACATGAATTGTAAGACTTGAACAAGTCACACGAGTAGTTTATTTGACAAAAAAAATATTGCAAACATTGGCACTGGCAGTAGACAGAAAATTAATACAGGCGCAAAGAAATTTTGAAATTTGTATAACGCTTCCTTGAAAATGATCATTTTTACGTTTTTTTCAGGCTCGAATGGAATTCATCGTGACGACTCAATCTCAAAATTCCCAGCAAGAAACCAACCGAAATGGTCACAAGATTTTTTGCAAACAAAACTTTTCACCAGCTCAAGTATCGGCACGTCCAAGGCGGACAGAAATAAGTTTTGCATGTCTTCAGCAGCGTTCGACGTCAGCATTATTGCGTTTACTGTCACTGCATTAGCGTTGCTTACTTGCGCATGTTATATAACAACACGGTTTGGACTTTGTAGCCAATTGGTGTGCTGTTGTAGGAAAACTTCCAAAATAAAATGAAATTCTTTATGGCGTAAAATCCTACAGTACACTGCAAAAAATGGTGACTCAAATTGACTCTTTCCAAAATAGGCTCTACGGGACTACACAAAATGAGTCAAATTCAACTCCGCCACAGCCTCAAGCCCAAATTCGACTCACTGAGTCGCACGTTTGTCTCTGGCTGATTCGAATTTGACTCAGTTTGTGTAGTCCCGTAGAAGCTATTTCGGAGAGAGTCAGTTTGAGTCACCATTTTTTGCAGTATATACGATGTGGTTGAATATACACAGAACTTAAATAATTTTGAAGACAGCATCTGTGTACAAATGGTATGGCCCATGTAATGAAGAGGTCCCTCGCAGAATCCACGAATATTACCTGGGAAATTGAGATTTTGGAAAATTAGGATTCTGTCGAGAAATAGCGATTCCGAGCGCAAGCTTTTTCGCACGGGATTTTGGGATATTACCCGGAAAACTGAGATTTTGGGAAATTCGGATTGTACCCAGGTATTGGGACTTTGCTGACGCCGGGAAATTGCAATTTTTGGCGCAACCTTTTCACTCAGGATTTAGCCTTAAATTGAAATTTTGGGACTGTGAAATTCGGATTTTTGGAAATTCGGCTGTTACCCGGCAAATTGGGATTTTGGAAAATTAGGCTTCTGGTGGGAAATTGCGATTTTTGGTGGGAAGCATTTTCGCTGCAAACTTTGAGAAACTGCGATTTTGGGAAATTCGGATATTACCCGCGAAATGGCATTTCTGCCTACGCCGGGAAAATGCTATTTTCGGCGCAACCGTTTTCGCTCGGGATTTTGGTAAATTGGGATATTACCCGAGAAATTGGGATATTTGGAAGTTTGGATTATTCGGGAAATTGGGGTTTGGAAAATGTGAAATTGCCTGTTTGTACTAAATTTGAACCGTATAATTTTATTTTACGTTGCTCGTATATTTTAAATGATATACTGATTGTTTTCGTTAAAAACCTGGGATACCCTAAGACAACAACAATGTTTAATGCAATTTCAACAACCCCTTTGAGAACACTATAATAGACAACTTCCTGAGCCTTCCATCCTCCACACAGACAACTTTTTAAATTAGGTTCTCAGGGGGCTGCTGCCCCCTTTGAACCACCCGCAATTTTTAGGGACCCTAAGTAGGACATGGGGCTGCCGCACTAAGTTCCCCGCACTAAGCGGTTCTTAGAATTGAGCTGTAAAGACACACCAAAAAATCGCTCAATGAATTGCTTTGTTGTGTGGGTTTCGGGTCTACAGCCCCCCATGAAAACGCAATTAAAGGAAATATTTTATGAGAGCCAATTCCGCAACTGTTTGGTAATAAAAAGTGCTAATTTGGCTACAGTTGCTGAGCGCTGCTGCATCCGTCTGCCTATGGACCCGTCAAGCCTACGCCGAAAACCTAGCCTACGCACAAACTTTAGCGTAAAGCTCAGGCCCAAGCTTGAACCTGAGCCGAAACCTGAACTTCTGTATAGCCTAAAAGAAAGACTAAAACGTAATTCTATTAGCCGGACTCTGAATCTAAGACTCAACCCAAGCCGATTCTGATTTCGCCACGATATTTGGATTTCGCAAGGAAAATTTATATATGCCCATGATATTGCTATTTTGTGAACTTGGGATATTATATACCAGGAGTATTGCTATTTTGGTATTTAAATTATAATATTACCCGGGAAATTAGGATTTTGGGAAATTAGGATATTACCCGGGAAATTGGGAGGGACCAATTCTATACATGGCCCAATGGTGTTTTCATTTTGTTGTGACAATTTTTAGTAAATTAATGTTTACAGTGCGTATTTTTGTTTACCTTCGCTTTTAAAAGAGGATCTCGAAAAGTTTTTAGGTGCCGGTCCAACCCGCAAGAAAACTCCGGTATTGTTCACTACGATATCTTATTCCGGTATAAACCGGGAGTTTTTACGTTAATTTTCCGCTGTTGTTGCTATTGAAAATTTTCAAACTGGAATTTTTGCAAAAAACTGGGTAGATATACTAAGTTATTATTGTAAAATTTTCAATTATGTATTGCTTCATTCACTATTTGTGTCACACCACATACTTTCAAGGTATTCTAAATGTTCCAATTATATAGTTATTTTCTGAAAATTGCTAACGGAACATCACTAAAGTGGATGTTGCATTATCTAAAAATGAGAACCTGACACAAATACTAGTAAAAAATTATATAGTCCTGATGTATCAGTTTATTTGACCACAAACAAATTTTACGGGATCAGATATTTTTCACTTTTCGGTTCCAGTGTTTAGTAACTACGTTTGCACACTGGCCGCGAGAGCAAATTGCGGAATAACATAAAATACCAGGTAGCAATGATGTGCCCGGCCCATGTATAGAACAAGCCCGGAACAGTAGTATAAGCATATTCCTAAGGCTAAGCGTATGGATGAGCCTATTCCTGATCCTAAGTTTAAGTCCGAAGCGCTCGTTTGCCGAACACCCCGGGTTTTATTAAAAGGATAAACCACATTTACATCAACGAAAGCAATTATATAAACCAAAGAAGGCAACAACATATTATCATAACATAACAAAGGTCCTTGAAAATTACCCATTATTCTACTATGTTAAAAAGCACACAAGAAACCTAGTTTCAAAACAAACTACAAATCAGGTACGCTGAGAAAAAGACATTCGAAAACCCAGCATGCTATCATTCTGTCGGGTTATTGTTCCAAAAACCTTAAAAAAACGTTCTTCTTTTAGATACAGCTTAAGTTTGCACAAATTTCTATAAACATTTTCCTGAAAAACATCAACAACACAGACATTTTCATTGTTAAACTCGAGTTTACATCGAGCACTCCATATTGCCAATTGTGCATGTTGGACGATGAAATTAAAAGCTATTCTCTTTAATGGGTCGTGAATATTTCGTCCCAAGATTAAATCCGAAATCGTTATTTCATTTACTCCAGCTACCTGTTGCAAAACGGGAGTAATGAAAAAACTAATTTCTTGCGCCCGCAAACAATAAATAAACACATGAACATTATCCTCCCGCACTTCAATTCCATCCAAATAACAAAACGAACATATATTTGTCCCATCTGTAAAATGACTAGTGCGGTGATTAGTATACAATGACTTGTGTCTTAACCTAAAATGGACGTCTCGCGCAGAGCCGTCAACATATTTCGCTTTTGCCCATATCCATGATCGCTCGACAAAAATAGGTTCAACTCCTAGCTCGTCTCGCCAAAAAACATGTTTAGGATGCATGAGTCCCTTATACACAGCGTGTATCCACATTTTATACAATTTATTTGCCGACACTGTTTTTAAGGATAACTTTTCGCCAAAAAACCAACAAAAATTTCCATCCATTTTAAAAGATGACTCAATCATTGCAATCCGTATCTCTTTATATAACTCCGGTACATCAATGCGTCTCAGTTGACGTTTAGTCGAAAACTGAACTTGCCGAAAGAAATGTTCGAAACATCTCTTCCAACTCACAACTTCGGTACCTTTTAATATTCGAATATAAAACATTAAACGATTCACTTTCAGTCTGACAAAAATATTAGGGAAATTTATCCCGCCGTGACTAGGTTGTAAAAACAGGATATCTCTTCTAATAATACTAGCGGTGGACGGGTACCACAACCACTTATAAACCACATTGATAGTTTCCTTCACTAGTTGCTCAGGGGGTGTTACTAGTTTTATCAAATAATTAAACATACACAAAAAATAAATGTGAACAAGATGGATTTTTCCAAAAACAGAGATACCTCGGGGCGGTATTCGCTGTTCAAGACTTGCAATTGCTTCATAGCACTTTATCCAATTTTCAGGAACATCGAGTCCCTTTGAATCAAACCAAAGGCCATAAATTTTCACTCTTTCAACAATAAAGCGTGCATATTGATGGGGTACAAGTGCGTTCCTTAGATCGCCCATTAATAGTATCTGTGTTTTAGTTTCCTTTAGTCGGCTGCCAGAGGCCTTTTGAAATTTTTCAAAAACATCAAAAACCACACTTATATCTGAAATCCTACTTAGAAAAATATTAGTGTCGTCGGCAAACTTAGTCACTAGGGTGTTAATGTCGTATAGTGGTATCCCCGAAATTCTTGAAGTTATTCGAAGATAATGAGCTACCACTTCCGCTGTTATGACATATAATGACGGCGATAAGGGACACCCTTGTCGATTTCCACGGAAAACATGAAAAAATTCTGACTTAAAACCATTAACTATAACAGATGATCTTGTACATCCGGGTTTATAAATACATTTGATCATGTTTAAAAAGTTTTCGCCAAAATTCATGACCCTAAGTGTCTCAAAAATAAATGACCACTCCACCAAATCAAAAGCGGCTTTGTGATCAACTGATAGCAGCAACGCCTTTGCGTTGCTTTCATTGGCATAATGAATAACAGACATGACATGTACAACACTGTCTTGGATAATTCTGTCGGGAACCGAGCTTGTCTGATCCGGGTGGACTAAAGATTTCATGACCGATTCTAATCTTTTTGCCAAAACTTTCGTAAAAATCTTATAATCTATATTCAGCAACGTAATTGGCCGCCAATTATCGCGACACGTTTTCCTTCCATTCCCTTTATATAATAGGGTAATAACACCATCATATGCGGAGAAATTGAGCTTAAAATCATCCAAGAACGCGTTATACATTTTACACAAAAATTCAGATAATATTCCACAAAACAGCCAATAGAATTCAACAGGAATACCATCGTATCCCGGCGTCTTTTTACCCTGCATAGATTTAATAGCGCTCGCTATTTCAACTGACGTAATGGGTCCCTCTAAAGTATTTTTTTCCACCTCACTCAACTTGGAAAGACCATTTTGTGCCAGAAAAAAAGTGAGATCTTCTCCGCTTATCCCTTCCGATCTGAATACGTTGGAATACTGCTCAGTAATTTCACCTAGAACTGCATCTGAGTCTGTTACTAACGTGCCATCAGACCTTTCGATCGAGCTTATATGCCTGGCTTCCCAGTTCTTACGTTGAAGAGACTTGACTGTTGCTAAAGAGGCGTTGTCATTTACCTCACTAACGTAGTACGTATTATGCCTGCAAGAAGCAATATAAAATGCATTCAATAATTCGATTTCATTTTTTAGCTTTTTAAGACCCGATCTGAGATTCGGATTGTTTGGATACTGTCCTATCAGCATTTGTACATTAATAACTTGGCTCTCTAAGGATTTCCTCAACATGTCGCGTTCCTTAGCTTTATTTTTACCCAACTTTACAAAGAAGGTTTTAACATCAGCCTTAAATACTTCCCACGTCATAGAAAACCCTTTGGAAATGTTCATTAAATGTTTGAGCCGCGTTAAAACAAAGGTCTGTACGCCGACTTCACCCAAAAGCATTGTATTCATCTTATAGTATCCTTTACCTCTCTTTAAATTAGGTAAGCGAATCTTAACTCTAAACAACCTATGATCTGTCTTGTTCACTGCGCGAGCGGTACACAAAGCGCCCGGTTGTAAAAAAGCCGGCATATAAATCCGATCTATACGAGACTGACTTCCATGAATGTCTGAAAGAAAAGTAAAAAAGTCGTTTTTATTTGGATGTGTCTCCCTAAAAACATCAGATATCACCAACAGTTCCTTCAAACAATAAAGCTCTCTCAGGCCTTGCTGCTGATCATATGACGGCCGTGATCGGTCCAAAACCGGGTCCTCAACTAAGTTAAAATCACCCAACATATAATAACACATTTATAATCAAACCAAAACGAATTTTGCACTTGTTGCATCAGCTGGTTGAAAAAAACTACTCGCTGCTCGCCGTTCGCGGGAGCATAAATACCAATTAAGAAAAAAGAAAGAGAGCCAATACTAAAAGCAATCGTGACCGCCCTACCCTGAATATTAAAAATGTTTTCAATTTGACCAACAGGAGCTGTCCTATTTATAAGGACCGTTACCCCTGTTTTACTATTCTCCTCGCTTGCGAAACTGTGAAATATTTTAAAATTGCGTGAGAAAATTCTATCAAAAATCTCTGCATCCCAATTGTTTTTAAAATGTGTCTCTTGCAGACAAATCAAATCCAAATCTTTTATCCTTTCAAAAACTATCGACACTTTTCGAAAATGCTTAATGGATCTGCAATTTAAACTGGAAAAAGAAAAGAAATTTGGCAGATCCATATTGACTCTCTTTCATATCAATTTAAGGCATGTAAAACAAAAAAATGCACGTTCACATTGCAATGTTTGGCTTTTTGCCACTAATCACATCTGACTCTTCATACAACCGCTTAACACCTGTAACGCGAGAAGATATATCAGACGATGTGCTTACTGTTCTCACCTTTCGTAACATAATGTGTTCTCGCACAAGAGTCTGACAGTCGCCAATTAAGTTTAAACTGCCAGGACGCCAGGTAACTCTATTTTGAGCTCGATTATCAGAGTGTCCACGGCCGCAGCTCCAAGGCCCCGGCCCAGGTACAGTCTCAACCAATAGACCCTCTGTTGACAATAGTGTGCGCCCAATCACATCACATTGTTGTGCTCGTGCAAAACAAATCGTATAAATTAATTCGAAAACGATACACAAATAATGTAACGTTGTGCCCGGCCAAACTATCTGACTATGTAAAAATTTTATTGATTTAGGATCGTCTGTTCCCCAAACCTTCTCTTCGATATCTTTGCGACCACTGAATCTCGCCTTCCACACTGCGACAAATTTTTCAGGAGATGAGAAAGACTCACCCCAAACAGATACTTAATTGTCAACATGGAAATTCGAGAGACGATAATTGCTTGGATGTTTCGAATCAAAAAATGTTTTAACGTCTTCACCCTCAGGGTGAAATGGCGGAGACATCGATCGTTTCAAATGCAAATATCTATACCAAGCTGAAAAATTGAGAAAAGATTTCCCGGATTCTGGCAGTTTAGTCAAATCCAGCTTTCCATTGATGACTAAAGCTAATGGTTCTCTCACAATAATATCATTGTTAATGCTGGACTGAATATTTTTGATTAACCCCATAATAAAGTTACTGATATCAAGAAACTGCTTGTTTGTATTTAACTTGCTGCGATCCTTGTCTATCCCGGCTTTCATTTGTTGCCGTTGTTGTTGTAATTGTTGTTGTTGTATTTGTTGTTTCTGTTGCTGCTGTTGTTGTGACTGTTGTTTGGGTTCTTGCTCTTCTTGTTGTTGTTTAGCTGAGTTCGTGTCCACTTCAGTGTTGTTCAAAGCAGGAAAATCAACACAATCTAATTGTTCATGTCCAAATTTATAACATGATTTGCAATACCGACCCATACCCGGGTACCATGCCCGAATTATAATATATCCGCGCCTAAAATGAGGATCGCACCATTGGAGCCGAGGAGGTATTTTATAGTCGCGGCGGATCTGGACTAAGAAACTTCGACCACTTGAGATGTATTCACTTCCTCGATGCTTGATGAAACGACCAGGTTGCAAGCACTGAATATTTTGAGCAGCTAAGAACGACTGTAGCGCTTTATCCGGAACTTCAAAGGGGACGCCATATAGATGTAAAGTTCGAACAATAAAAGGAGATTGCAATGTTGCGTCGCGAGGAATTTCTAGAATTACCTCCGAGTCCCCAATTTTAATTGATTTACCCGCTGCTATAGATGCAATGTCCTTGGATGGGAAAATAATTTTAACACTATTACTAAACTTCTCACCGCCCTGGACAGTGAAAACCTTATTAACAGCGTTCAGCACTTCTACGCACGTTAACTTATTAAGACCATGATATTTAAGATTAGTTACATAGAGTGTTCTAGACCGTAATAAGTTCGCATAGTCCCCTTTTAATTCATTTGCATCATTATTACCCTCGACGTCGTAATCCTGATTGTGATCAATTGCTGCCGTGTCCATTGGGGTTTGTGGTTGATCAGTTAAGGTGGAAGTCTCCTCCGACAAAATACTGCCGCCTCCAGCAATACCAATGACATCGTGATCACTGGTTGTAGGCATTATTTAATATAAAAGTAAATATTAAAGCCCGGAACAGTAGTATAAGCATATTCCTAAGGCTAAGCGTATGGATGAGCCTATTCCTGATCCTAAGCCTAGCTTAAGCAAAAAAATTAGGCTAAAGTTTAAACTGCCGCGATTATAGCCCCTTCGGAAAACGATCTGGCCCTGTTCTATATATGGGCCATGTGCCCTATACGGTGCTGCGGTTGAACTACAGCATTCTATTAAACGCGGCAACGATAATTATATGGGTCTACCCTACACGCCTATACATAAGATTAAGCTAAAAACCGATGTCTGCGTCTTGTGTCGCCCAGTCTTCCACTGGGCACGTTTTTTGTTAAAAAAAGACGGCTCACGTAAAGATGAGGGCGGAACGTTTTTCTGTGGGACTGCAATAGAGCAAGCTTAAGCTTTAGACTAATTTTTTTGCTTGACTTAAGCCTAGGAATATGCTTACAATACTATTCCGGCCCTGTTCTTTAGATTGGCCAAAAAACCAACATGATTAACAGTTTAAGAAAAGTTATTTTCTTTTAGTCGCTGTTCGCCCTTTTCACAACAACACCATGAATATATTTTGTTAATCCTAGCAAATCAAAACAAAACATTGACAAAACAGGCAATTATCCTTTCCGAAACAAAAATTTTTACAAACCAAGAAATTTTAGTTTACTTTTAGATTTAACGACACTACCACAATACGCAAAAGTTATTTTATACCAGATAAAGGAAACTATACACTTATAAATTAACGCAGTCAAAGGAAATTACTATTCCTAAACCTAAACAAAACATGAGTGTAAAAATCAATATATTGCTGTGCCTAATCCTAAGTAAAAAATTCGTTTGCAGCTTAAGCTTAAGTCACGCGGAATATAATTCAGCCCTGTTAGGAATAAACATCAGTATATTGAGTAAAAAATATTGAGAATCCTCTCATTTTTCTCAACCCAGAAAACAAACATGAAATCGAACGAAAAAAGGTGTTTATCTTTAACCATTTCTGCCAAATCTTACTATACCACTTCAGACTGTTACTGAAAGCATTTTGATATCTAGCATATCGATCATAAGCATGTCAAAAAGCATATAATTTTACTAGTTTTGAGATACAAGTAATTGAAATTTATAAATCTTACATATACGTGTTTCCGTATTCTAGCATTAAGAGCCTTTCATTAGAAGAAAGTAAATTTTTAAACAGACAGACTAAAGATTACAACAAGCGGCATTACATTTTATATACTATTGCACCATTGCTCAATCTCGTTCATATCAGCATATTTTTGTCCATTTAAAACTGCAGCCGTACACTCCACGAAAGAAACATTTCTCTTTGAAAGATCATCAAACGAAAAGGTTTTACTAAATCCGTCTGATCTCCCAACAATTCGTTTTCCACCAGATCCATCAGTTGAATCCAGCGCTGCAACGCGGCTCTGGGTCAACAAACCAAATTCTTTCTCCAGTGTCGAGCGTATTAGTTTCGCCGATTTAGCTAAACCTTGATCCTGAAATCAAGAACTAGTCAAGCAACAAAACAAACACGACGAATAAGTGTAAAGAGTCAATTACAAACAAATTTAGCGCTGCTCTGTAACCTTACTTTCAAGATAGATAGCCTAATTTCTACCTCCAAAAACAACGGAACGATATTTAAATACAAAAAGTTCTTTTTCTATGAAATCAAATTTCAACAACATATATACATAACCTTAGTTAAAACTAAAAAATAAGTACTGTGTCAAAGTATGTAATTTAAGCGCACTGTTACGGTGAAGTCGTTATCAGCATTTAATTTATATCTTGGAAATCTCAAGCAGAAGTTTGACATTACATTCATTCTACAGCTCCATTTAAAAGTAATGTTGCCCATACCTGTTTATTACACGCAATCAAAACTGACAAATTTTTCGTGGCAGGGTTTGACAAAATATCGTATAAGAATTCGGACACGTCTTTCGCTGAAAAATCATAACTGGTATTTCGATTACGAAGAAATGTTATTTGCCGTATGGTCAAATGTGTAGCACCAATTACCAGTTAGCCTGTAATAGCTCCTGAAACAAGCTAAATATGAAAGCTGTGGATGAGAAATTTTATAAATTACACATTGTAACAACAATTTGAAAGCAACCGATGCGTTCAAGTTTGAATTTCAATATTTCCGAGCTCCAAAGTTACAAACGCTATCAGCTGAAGTCTGATTGAGGTTCCGAATCGGGACATTCGATGTTGGGACAGCTTTGGCCAATTGGAGGCTTCCAACCCTAGCAACGAACCACCAAGTACATGAATGAATAATTTATTTGTACCTTCCTTCGTGAAACGACAGCTATCTATAACGAAGATGATCCCACGAACTTCCGGTAGGAATTTTTCTAAAATCATTCCTCGAATACGGTCAGACCCAGGTACATCAACAAGTTTCCAAGTTTTTGTACCAATTTCCACCAGATCCTAAACCATACAATATTTTCATATAACCCACAAAACAGTATATACACAAAAGAACATACAAGATGTGCACAAACTAAAGCATTGTGATGGTTTAATGATAACTCCGTAAAAAACTCTTGCACTGGAAACCGACTTTTAAATAATTTATTATGTCCACAACTAGCATAACTCAACAATTGCTGATCACTATTCCGTTCCAAGTCATGGTCTGTTTGCTTTGTCACCAATGTTCCTTTACATTTTACTATGACAATGGACAAAATATTCGTTAATCTTCTTACGACGAAATGAATGCATCTTTGGTAGTAGTTGAGGCTGTACAGAATATTACAAATCAAACATCAAACCGAAATTTCTGTCAGCCATAAACAAATAGGCCGTGTGCAACCTCAACCTACCATAACATTCTCTTTCATAGACGCGTAACTTTCGGCACCGTGTGCGCCTACGAGCTCGCAAAACATTCTTGTTTTCCCAGCATCGCTCAAACCAGCAATGGCAATGGTTCGTTTTTTCGACGATTTCCCATTTCGAACGCAAACCAAAATCAAAAACAAAACTAGGATCGCAATTAAATTTGAAACGATAATTAACGCAGTTGTATCGTCGACCGTCAATACGTCCGCAACTGTAGATATTATCGGTTGAATGGTGTCAAGCAATGGCTTAGCAGTTTCGGATAACAAATCCATTGTTAATATGTCAGTTTTATTACTGATTTCAAATCCAACGGTTACAACGGCGACGTTTAATATTACTAGAAAAAAACCCAATTTTTAGTTTAAAATCATATACGTATTATTAAGTTCCGGAGTATTCCGCACAGCAACGATTGGCGAAAATTTGAAATCACTTATTCGTACTGATCGTAGCGATGAAGGTTTGGGTTGTCTTGTGGCGGGATCAGGTTCTTGATACCTTTGACTTTTTCAGATTCTGTGTAGAGGACTACGCGTTGCACTAAAACAGAAATAATAATAATTACAATTAATATAATCAGTGTTTTCACAAATCGTCGGGTTTAGTTTCGGAAACAATATCAGCTGAAGGGTTGACAAGTCAAACAACCACTGTTTTAAATTTAATACTGCTATATATTCTTTTTGCAACAAAGTTATACTTGCATTGAAATATATACGTAATTAATATATTCTAAACATTGAAAGAATTCTGCTACATACACAATTTAGATTAAGACCAGGGGAAATATGTTTTAATTGTATATAAACATGAATTTAACAAAGTTGTCGTTAATAGCATTACACTTAAACATTGCGCCAGACCTGCAATTATAAGATACTTTAGTACATTATATATTTCATTACCTAATACCTAGATATGTTTAATATATATGTATGCGTAAATAGACCAAAAATGTCAACAGCGATTTATTAAACACTAGAGTCGGCAAGATTTGCTAACAAATATCGGACCCGGATTTTTCTGGAAGAAAAACCCGACCCGGAATTTTTAGGAATGTAAACCGGGTTCTGGACCCGGAATTTTTATAACTTAAAAGCTGAACATCATCCTAATGTTTTAAAAATAGGAAAGAATTTCTGTCTCCATCTATATTCTAGCAGCTCAGTGTGTAAAATATTAATGTGCAGTATGCAATGCGAAGCAACAAATGTCATTAGCAAAAATTTATTTCAAATGAATCATTAAGTAAAAAGTCGAATTAATAACTTAAAATGAGACATGTCTTGTGTCTGCATCCCGACCACTCCAACCATTCCTAATTAAACATTCGTAATCGTAAACCCAGCATGTCTACATAGGTCATTTATTACTCAAAGGTGAAGCCTGTTGACTAACTGTTTCCTTCTGCAGTTTGCTTATAGATACGATAGTTGTCTTCAGAAACATGTTTGGAGTGTTTTGTTTCTAATGTGCAACGATCTGATAAATTCTTTAACCTATTTGATTTACGTGCAATGCAGTTACTACTCAGCATGTAGGCGCGGGATATTAATATCACTAAGCTACTTTTATTCCGGGTATTTTGTCAGGGAATTTTTGTAATATCCAGCCTGGGTCCGGAATTTTTCGTGAAAACCCGGACCCGGAATTTTTCAGCGAAAATACCCGGAATAACCGCAATACCCGGATGCAACTCTATTAAACACCCTTACTTAAGGGATCCCACATAAACTTCTCGACCTTTTCTCCAGCTCGAATGCGAGTATAATATCGTGTATGACCAGACACAACACTCTTCAGTAATACCAGAACGTTCCTGTAAGTATGCATCGTTTATATTCGAGTTGTCCGGGGGCCCAATACTAACCTTGTCCATGGTAGATAAATAACGTAAAGATAACTTTCAACATGAGCGCAGCTACGATATACGTTATAAATATGTCGCCTAACAGTTAGAAAAATCAACGATTGTGTGTATAACAAACCGTGGAAAAATCAAATATACCGTGTACAGTAACTTCTTGTTATTTATACAATATATACGCAGCATTATAGCAATGACATTTCATTCGATTTGAAGAAGTTTTGCAAAGTCTTATTTGTTCGCACAAGCAGGTGAGAAAAATATGCTTTAAGAGCATCCAGGGTTGAACCAAGCCATCTGATTAGGTGTGGTTTTTAGGCTTGGTTTTATGTTGTATTTTAGTTTTTAATCTGAAATAAAATAGAGTGGCACAGCCACCTACAAATATAAGTGCATAACATACTTGTGCTTGCCCATAAACACCAACGCTAAATTTTCTGCCAAACTACTTTAAAACTATTGAAACCAGTATATATATTCTGAAAAGAGCTATCAAAATGACAAATAGCTATCTATTTTACCGTTTGCAATACTAAGCCGTATTTGCACGATTAAATAAAACCATGAACTGAAACTGGGCTAGTGTTTTAAAATATATGTTGAACTTAGCATATAAATTCTCTGCCAGAACAATGGAGGCGTTCAAATATGCATCGGACGTTCTGAAATTTAAAAAGGGGCTGATGCATCGAAATTTTTAAGAATTTGGCGAATTTCGTAATTTTTATTTGTTTCGAACGATCGCAGCATACCTGTAATTAAGGGCGGTATATATGACGATATTTTGAGCGGGCTAGAGTTTCCATTATTTGAATAAACAGAACGGAAACGGAAACGGACACTGATTTATACCGGAAACGGAAGTTTCTAATTCCAGACATATGTCGCGAATTTGTAAGAGAAATATGTCTGAAAGGAAAGGCATTGTTTAATATGGATTTTAAACCAAACCAAAAACGCAAAAATTTTGCAACCCCTGAATATACGTCCAACACGTAAAATAAATTAGTGATGCGACCCCTGAGTTGAACCATAAATTATTCCGCAACCTTTCATTATTTATCGCCACTCATAAAAGTGTGTAGAAACAAGTTTTATTGTAAATGAAAACCATTTTTGAAAACATCATTTTGGCGGTGTATATCAGTGTAGGAACTGCCCACGCGAGATATTATGATATCGCTTCGATTTTCTTTAGGTTTGTCTGTGGTTTATGAAACGGTATGCAAATTAAGGTTAGTAAGCTTTATGTTTGCTTACATGAAGAAGTTTGGGACCGGTCATGCAATTTATCGGTTAGCGTTGTTTAATTGTTGATTATGCTAATAAACATTCGTCTGCTTTTGTATTTTTGCCTGGCTCGCGCTGCGGGTCAATTTTACACGCAACAACATCAACCACCGACATCAGTAACACGAGAAACCATTTTGCAAAATGAGGTCTATTGTGAAGCGGGAACAACAAATGACTATCATTTAGGTATTTGGTTAAAAATTAATGATCCAAATGAAACCTTAAAATTTGGATTAAAATCAGTAGGAATTGAGTTAGCTAGCGGCGGGAACACAAAATTTGTGAGTTATAAATTTTGGCACTCCTTCGTTATGGGGCCAAAATTAATAAAAGTCGAAATAATGGGTTTTACAAAATTGTTGGTATTGTCTATTTTCGTATTCATCTCTTTGCGGCAAATCAGAATGCATTAACTTCGAAATTTTTCCGAAAAAAATGTCTATTTTTTCATTTGATAAGGGCCCCTTATAATCGAAAATTTTTTCAAACGATAGGCCAAAGACAAACTGTTCGATGCGGCTTGACGAGACAAGCACAATGTTACAGTTTTTGTGACGTTGAACTCCTGCAAAAAATACCGTCACAACAACTAAATTTCATAGATCGTTAAATTACCTGTTGGTACATGTGGTACAGCATTTGTATGCGCATAATGTATGTAATGCAAGACACATACATACAAGTGCACGTATAGTACTAGAAAAAATTATAACATTTGGCCGCGTGGTATAATGTGTAGCGCGCTTGCCTCGTGAGCGAGAGATCTGAGGTTCGATTCCCGGCGTATGTATATTCGCAGTACTTCAGAGAAAAGGGTCGTTCCCACCGTGCTGTTTTATATTACCTACCTAAGCAATGTGTTATGTGTTTCAGGGGGGCTACTGCCCATGATAGCCCGCTTTTCTAAAGGGAAACTAGTTTCAGGGGGGCTACTGCCCATGATAGCCCGCTTTTCTAAAGGGAAACTAAGCATGTTGGAGGCTACCACCCCTCAACCCCCTTCTCCGCACTAAGGAACTCAAACTATACACACGATATTGCCGGTAACATTTGAATAACCTTTAAAAAAGAAAAAATTGAGAAAATAAAACTTTTTTGAGAAAATGTTATTTTCTGGTTTGCTACATCATTTAGGGCACAAAAATATCAAAATCTTGGAAAAAAACGCCTATTTCGATTTTTATGAATTCTGACCCTATAACGAACGAGAGTCGAGGTTTTCGTAGCATAGTTTGCATGATTGCGTCGCCGCTGCAAAATTCGTAGAAATTCATACTTGTGTGTTCTTTTTCTGATTTACCGTAGTGTACCCGGTTGTTTAGTACAGGGATATGCGGATACCAAAATTTTTGCCGATACCGATGCCGATTCTTATTTTGAAATTTTGCCGATGCTGATTCCAACTTTAGTACACCATGCTTAATAAACAGATAGGATACTACATTACATCATTATATAAAGACTTAAACTCTAACCATCATAAACGATTAGAATTTTATAAGAACGGTTCATTTGCGCCCAGAAATGAAACTGATACCATTCCAATTCCAACTGACTTATATTTTCAGAAAGTATCGGCAAAGAATCGGCAATTTTTTTTGCAGTGCCGATGCCGATGCGGTACTTAAAAATTTAACCGATTATTACCGATGCCGATGCCGATTAATCGGCACATCCCTAATTTAGTAAATCATTTATAACCGTAGCGGTCTTTATGGGGCATAGCACATTTGATGCTAGGCTACATCGACTTTGTGGAAACCTGACGCGGTCTCATTAACTCACAGGAAGGGTTTGCTAGAGTCTAACGGTCATGCACCTCTAATAATACCCAAATCATATCTTGGTTTCCCAGAAGGACCCTCTGTGGTACTGGTTAGAAAAGTTGTAACTTCTCATCAGGGATGGGAGTCTAGGTATTTGGCAGATCTTGGACGCGGTCTAGGATTTTGTGTATCGGTGGTTAGGAACCGAGACCAGAAATTGATGGTTCAGCAATTATATCGCTGCATTGCTGAAGTAAGTGATGAATAATGGATAAAATTTTGCTGTGAATCTATGAATTATCATAGTTTCGCAATAATTATGAGCAGATAATCTTAAAAAACACAAAGATAAACTATGTAAAACTTAAAAAACTACGAAAAACCTATTAGAAATATTTTTTGAAAACTTTAATTTTTTCAGTTATAACCAAAAACTAACCGAGCCGTGACATTTCATTAAGTCTCGGTAGTCCGGTCTCGGTTTCGGTCTCAGTCTCGGTTTTTAACCAAGACCATCCATCCCTGCTCTCATTAGACTGTCTGTCAGTGCTTTCTGCGCATGCAATATAGAATATACGTTTGAACAAAAATATGAATACATGCTTAACTGAACATTAGTCTATATTTTTGTTTTAATGATGAATACCCCGCCTTTGAGTCCAGTTCGGCACATACTTGAAATAGAAGCTGGTTAGTTGTAGCAAGAGTGGATGATGTCCACCTTGCAGAAGAGTGTGCAATTGGTTGGGTTGTGCATGGAACTAAATGTACCAGCACGCGTTGCATTTTAATTCGACCCCCCTCAATCAGGGGGGTTTAAACAAGAGATTAACAATAAAGTAGGCTTCTGTACAGCTACCCCCCTCATTTAAGGGGGGTCAACTATGTTGTTTAATCACACTAAAGATGTTTGTATGTGCATACAGACCCCCCTAAACAAGGGGGTAGGCCAAAAACGCAACGCGTGCCGGGTACATTCTTTAATACACAGAATGTACCCAGTTGCACACTCTTGTTATAAAGAGTGATCATCCCCTCTTTGTTGTAGTTAATATATAATTATATTTGCAGTTTGAGCGTCAATTCCGGGTTAGGTATAAACGGGAATCTGATATATTCTTGCTTCATTTTTCGTGTCATCATATCGCGACAGTCATTCAACCAGCCAAGCCATAGCTTGTGCTTTACGTTATGCAATGAAAGGCTAAAATTTAGACTAGTTGTTCACAGGAAGAATACCCAATACTTTGTTACTTGTTTTGTTGCTTATATCCTAACTGTTGAATCGTTTATTTAACTGTTAATGCGTTAAGTTTTTGCAGATGATCCGAGCTCCGCCGTGCCAAGTTTGGCGACATCAACTTGTGACGAATTTTGCAAGGTAATGGAGAAACAACGTGTTCAAACACAGTAAGTACATATGCGTCGCTTCTTTTCTCGATTTAATTGTGTACGTATGATGGTAGCAGGGTCCAACGGGAATTTCTACAAAAATTCAATTCCTGTTCATGTTCCTGTTCCTACATTCAAAGATGCAGGATTGTTAATAAACTGATTCTGTTGTGTTTTCACAAAACTTGATGACGAATTAACTGAAAATTCGCTTAAGCCGTTTTTGGCAGGTTTTCACAAAAGTCCAAGCGTAATTCGGTAATGAAAATTATTTCAAATTCCAGTTCCGGTTCCTGCAAAGAAATCCAATTCCTGTTCCTGTCCCTTGTCCTGTTCCAGCAAAACTTAGTTCATGTTGGAACCTTGACTGGCAGATAGTGACCGTATACCCGATTTCGGTTTAATACATGCGGCAATGCTGGACATTTTGCTTGGACTGCAGTTCCGGGCAAGTCAAGAAGGTTATATATAAGTTCTTGACACTGAAGTAAAATGAAATTCACAAGCTGACAATTTGAAATTATTAATAACATATTTTACACGACACAAGTCGGTAAAAATTTTACTATTCGGTTCAGATATTTGGTAAAATTCATATGTGGGATGCTGGATCGTAAGTTACGTTACTGATAGTCCTTTGGCCAGTGTACGTACTATGCAAGTAGTACAGTACCTGAACAGCGTGTACCAGCATGTAATACTTTTACCTGAACCAACACTTGAATTCCGGTTCCGGTGGGGAAATGCGGTATTTTTCACTCTGATTCTTATTTTGAAATTTTTGCCGAACCGATGCCGATGCTGATTCCAACCTTAGTACACGATGCTTAATAATCAGGATACTATATTACATAATGAAGACTTAAATCATAACCATCACAAACGGTTAAGGTATAATTTTATAGGAACGGTTCATTTCAATTAATTTGTTCAATCACGAACGCGAGAGAGAACAACTGTTTTCCTGACCTGACACGCTGATATGTGCCCTACAATGCAATTGATAGCAGTCCAACTGACTGTTATGTGCAAAAAGTATCGGCAATTTTTTTGCAGTGCCGATGCCGATACTCACGAAAAGTGCCTATTATTACCGATGTCGATGCCGATTAATCGGCACATCTCTAATTTATGGCATTGAAAATTTTTCTCATTCGAAAATTAAAGAAAAATTGGCATATTATTATTCTAACTGATTTTTCTTAAATTGTCTGATTGTGTATTGCGAAAATTTAAAATTTGAGCCATACTCCATAATTTATGATATGTTTCCATTCAGCTACTGCATGTGTTTCAGGATTTTGATATTCTAAATAGTGTAAACGTTGCGCATGAATTTTTCGGTAACAAGAATTTTTTGTTTTCCGGCTCCGGATTCGGTATTTTATAATTCCGGTTGCACCCTGAACATATAGTGGGGTGGGAATACCTTCTCTGAACCTGCCTGGAGATCAGACAATCTCACCGAACTAAGTAAGCATTGTTCTTATTCGCGCACTGGTATATATTTATATTTTTTAGAAATGATGCCTATTTTAACACCACTATGTCTGTGTTTGGGAAAAATATAAATATCTTGGGCGTTAGTTCGTCGGACGTGAAGAAGGTATGTATTTATCGATAACGAGTTTCAATAAAGTTGACTAAAAATTGCTCTGGTGTTTCATTTTAATACTTTTTTAATATATTCTTATTGAAGTCAAATTGGATGTTTGTTAAGGTAAAAGGCGTCTAATAAAGTTGCAAAGTTGTTTAATTCTCTAAAAAATGGTATTTTTTGTAGTTGAAATGGCTTTAATAATTTTTTCTGTATATATGGTTGTACATATAACATGTGTTGAAAGTTAAACTCGGTTTATGCATACTAACTTTGCGATGCTTGGAATTAATTTTAATGAGTAATCTTTAATTTCTTTTTATTTTTTCAGGTGTTTACAATTGCCAGTAGGCGAATTATGACATTGGTTAAAAATTTTGATAATGTGCCAAGTGATGACTTATTGGCAGAAGTTGCGCTGATTCGCACATTTTTCGTTGTGATCGTTCGTTACATACGATGGTTAGCTACAATATCTTGTTTGTAACCAACATGATGTAATGATGTAAAATGATAGCCGTTTTTAATAATATCAGTCTATATTTCGTATTATAGATAGCAGTTTTTCTTGAAAAATGAGCCGGACGAATGGAGAAATTATCACGGAAGTTGGTCAGATTTTGTGACAGGCCACGAGCATGGTTTTAAAAACACCAGTTCAAAACGACATTGCTTCAGTCTACGACATAATGTTTATAGCAACATAATATATAAGTAATGCTCGAGAATTAAAAAATTGAACTAGTTTTAGGCTTGCATATTCCGATAGCTTGCATGGTTTACAATATTTCGCTCCGCATAACCGCAGCCAAGCAGTACGAACGGTATGGAATGAGTTCAGGCTATTGCTGTCACTTTTTGGTTCTTTGTCCATTGTTGAAATTAATGAAATTGATTTATTTGTGGAAGCGGTGAGTTGAATGGCTTAAGAATATCAATGAGGCTATTAAACTGTAATACGTCAATCCCAATAGTTTTAGTCAGAATCCACAAAACTACTTTTGAAACAAATGTCTGTTATAGGTCATTATACCTGTTCAGGATTGCAAATGGCACTTATTGAAACTAGTGAGCTGTTTTTATGCTTTATGCTAGACGCAAGTGGATCTTTTGTTTAAAATAAGTTTAAATATTTATCAGGATGAAGTTATATATTTGAATTATGTCAAAATCAGTATCCCGCCCATTGTTGAAAGATATAACTGAATTTGAAGACATCGTACTTGTATGTAACAGGGTGCGACCGGATTCCGGTTCCTTTAAAAAATCGGCTTCCGGCTCCTATATTTTAACTTGCTGGATCTTTTTTAAAAACTTTAAAAAATTGAAACCATTATTTGTATTTATGCCGTGTGCCAACTTCTATGGAACTGATTGATTTACTTTTACATGTTTCTCCTGTCATACCTGGGCATTCGCTGGGTCGCAGCGGAGTGGGGGCACCAACTTGTGGGGGTAGTTGTTAAAGTGCTAAACATGCATCGGTGTGAGGTGCTAAGCTTTGTCTCGTAAACACATTGGATACCTTAAGCCACTAAAGGAAGAATTGTTAGCTACGTTCTGATATTTGAATGCAATCTAGTATTAGATTTGAATTCATTATCCGGCTTCGGCCGGATATTAGATTATGCAGCTCCGGTTTCATCATTTTTGGTATCCTGTCGCGCACTGGTTTGCGATTATACTTTGAATAGTAATATATCACAGTGACATTCTTTACAGTAGCTGCATAAGCAGTTCACGCAGTAAATACAATGTACTGAAAACTATCGAGCGCCATTAATTTATAGTTTTAACAATGAAAGCTCTCGTCATATAATATCTTACTCGTCATATAATATCTTACTGAAATAGAACTTGGCAAGAGCCGCAGACAAAATTGAAACCCACTGTGTATTTGATACTTGGTCTTTATTTAATACCTGGTCTTCGTGGTCCACAGGTTGTGTGCTGATGCAATTGTGTACCATAATTGAGCAAAATGCTGTTTAGTGCAGTCAAAGTCAAAGTGTAAATTATTATATAGGTTAACCTTTGTAGGTGCCAAAGACTTTTGCTCACTTGATAATAAACTGTTACACGTGTTGTCTTCAAATTTTGGCTATTCTTAATGATTCGTTTCCAACAGGTAGGTTTGGTATTACTGTTGGCCAGGTTTTACATTCTTAGTAGTGTTGAATGTAGATACTCGGATATGTAACTGCGACGGCATTTGTTTGATTTGTTTAAAAGTTACAAAAGTTTTCGGAACGCAGCACAGTGATCATAGATTTATGGTGTTGCAACCTACAACCAGTTAATTACTGGTCAGTCATAGTTGTTGAAGGATTGGTTTCATTATCTTAAGAAATAATCTTACATTGCTTTCTGGATTAATTTTATAGCAGTGGAAGATTATTTCTCAATCAATACCACCAAAAACAGCAGTAGTTCTGATTCGGATCAGAACAAAGTCAGTGTTTTTTGCAACTTTGCGATCGGCATATTGTACGAGTTTGCTGTTGTATTTTTGAGGAAGTTGCATGTAAGTTGGTATTGCTGTACAAACATAATTTTCTGGCGGACTTTTCAACATACAAAAGTGAACATCGATTCTGCGAATTACAAGATCGTTTATGTGTATATTTTGTTAGCTGCATTGGCAAATGCATAGCTCAAAACGTTATTTATTTTGCACAGCAGGTTTTTTGCAATTTTCCTATGCACAATACAAGTTGATTATTTCAGCATTCTGAGTAGTTGTTAATAGCGGCGTCCGGTATCTAACCATGTCAGCAGGTACTTAGGCTACAGCTTGTGTATAAATACGGGTCCGCAGGGTAACTTTATTTGTTAATTGTTGTATCTAGTTTTATCGCAGGATCAAAAAACACATTCGTCGCGTCGTATAGCGATTGAAGACTGTGATTGTAGCCGTCAGATGATTATGTATACATTGCAAATGTTGCATTCGACAAAAACTTTAACTTTCTGGCGCGCAATTTTGAAGCTTTACAACGTGTTAGATGTAGTAGTTGACGATAGCGTAGAATCAAAGGAAAAGAACACAGGTAAACAATAACTAGTGTCTGTGTAGTATGAATGTATAATTTACTGGGTAATACCGGATGTGAACAAGTACCATAACCAATCGGTAGTGAACACAACAGCGATTGATTGTCAGTGTAGTCACCAGTTGTTATAATTTTAGTGTGTTACAGGTATGAGTTGTCACAGTCTTTCTTTAACTATTCAGTTCTACGTTTCAAATTGTTCTAGGCAAATGTGTTGTCCCACGAGATGGCAGAAAGTACACAATCGACCCTGTCTATCAGTGGAAACTGTTTTTAAAGTTGCATGAATCATACCGACACCTTGTTTTACGTTTAAATTCGTCAAATGTTGAACATGAACTAGTGGATGTTCATAATGTTGTCCCTGAAAATCCATTTATTTTCTGTGAAGAAACGTTAGCTGAAATAAAAGAATATGCGAATAGCGACTGTTCGACGCGTGAAATGAATGATGTTTTGATGCAGTTGCTTAATACCAGTACCCCGCGGTTACGAGGTAAGTTGTTGATCAGCTTTTGCTCAAGTTTCACTAATGATGTACACACTGTCAGCTATGGTCAATAATACAGGTCTTGGAAAACAGTTGGATTTTGATTTAGTTGTTTGTATAATTTAAAAAGCAACTGAATCATTACTAGTAGGGCGCAGAACGGAAGTGGATTAAATCGAACGTAAATAGCGCCGAAACTACCACAATTATACACAAATATTCACAGGAATTCGAATTGGAATCGCAACGAACAATATGAAATGTTTTTCGTAATTTCCGCCCGCGTGTACAAAATGAATAACTAATAAACGTCTAGGGTCGGAACTTGTCGAATTTATTCGCGATGCTGCTTGCACCGTGGTTACTAGTTGTAATTATTTTTTAAATGTTTGAGACTGTTTTCAGAAGCCAACGACAGATACCACGATGTTGAGTTTTTGTTCAGTGTTTTGCTACTTTCACGCGAAACTTTATTACCGATCAATTTTGTTCAGCAATTGTTTACGTACATTCAAACTCGTTATTATTTTAAAACTGAGCAGATGGGTGAGTTTAAACGATTTCTCTTTTTAATAAAAAATTAACAAACTACGTAACTGCTTTTATTCTGGTCTACACAAGAAATTGTGAACCTCTCACAAACTATTTGCCTGGTTGTGTAAACACCTGTAAACTTAACCAGCATAACGTTTCGGGTCTGATTAGCACATGCTACTAGCCACTGAATATATTCAATTAAGCACTGTACCTTAAACTCTTCAAAAACAACACTAGTATATTTTAATATCAGAATGATTATTGGCGTTCCGTCGCAACCTGGAGGCGTTGCCATGGGGTCCAAACTTTACAACACTCAAAATTGTTTAGATGTATCGCTTGAATCGTCCGCAAAACACTGGTTGAGAATAATCGAAGATTACTGGACCAATCTTGACTTTATTGTTGGTGCCGGCAGTCTTTCTCAAAGCTCTCCTCTTGCTTTGTTTTACTGTATACTTGCGAATTACTTGAGCAATACAGAAACAAGTATGTCAAACATTATCTAATGTCTTTTTGTTGATGTGATATGCAGCGAAAATATAGTACGAATTGTAGTATAAACTTGTCCAGTCAAAATTTTGTATTAAATTATGTCTGGTTTGCCGGATATGTAATGCCGGTTATTTTATACCATTGTGTTGAAACGTATACAGTTGTCAGTCTCTGAGTCCTGTTCGTAACACTACATGTAATTGCCATTCTTCAGACAATTTTTTCTACCAAAGAAAATATGGCGATTAAATTTTTTAAAAGGTTTGCTTTTTTGTGGTGCATGCAATATTGACACTTTGAGTTGTTTGAACGTAATCTAATCAGGTGAATGCCATTTTAAAATCTACGAACCGAGATTTTTTAACATAAGTTGCACGGGCTTTAAGGATTTGCTTTGTCTGATTGTGTTCCATTTTATCCCCCCGCTCCTTACTGGACATATTCTTTGTCCGCTAAATTTTATGTGAAAAGAAGGATATTTTAGACAAGGACTACTTATAGACACTCGAGATCGTGACCGATTCGCAATTCGTCTCCTTACATGCGTCACTAAGTTCAATGTACTGTCAAGCGTCTGTGAAGCAGAAAATAACTTAACCATACTGTTACTGCTTTCCAAAACATCGGAAGAATGTACATACCAAGTATTTTATTTGTATAGTTTTGAAGATCGGAATACAAGAAGTTGCGTGAACATTTTTTCAATTGTATTGTAAGGAATCTTGCTATCAGCTTTATGCAGTTAACATTTCAGTCGTAATTTCACGTTTTACGCCGAACAAAAATACCGCATTACCTAAACTGCAATGCACTTCCACAAAATAATTTATTGTTAAATGTATAATGAAATTCTTAGACTGTATCTCTATGTCAAATGTCTGCATCGGTTCTAGTAACGGTATCCTCTTTTTTTGTTGAAAGGGTCATTTCTGCTTTAATATAGCTTCTAAACATCAACTATATAGAACAGTAACAGCTTTAAAGGAATCTATATGATAAAGTCAGTGTTGTTAGTGCTGAGAAAGGTAAAAAAGTTTATTGGTGTTATTTCTAGTATCGAACAAAGTTACTAGCAAAGTCATCTCGCTATTATCTCCTCGACCAAATTCCATTGTCATAAATTACGACACACTTCGCGTGTTGCGTGTACATTTCACTGCACTCGGCGTGCTTATATTGCAGCGACTACAATCTGGATTATCCGCTGATGGTGTAATAAGCAAATTGATTCAGAACGCTGCAGATTGGGTGGTTGATAGAATTGACGGTGAACAGGTAAGTGAACGGGACTACATTTTACATCTTGTTTAACATTAAGCTTGTGGCAAAGACTTCGGCTCCGGTTGCATTTCTGCCGAACCTTCGACAATTTCGGTAGTTAAATTATTTGTACTTTTATATATAAGTTGTGCTCTTCAGTGTACTGTTGGGAACGACCGGATCCAAAATTTTGCATTTACCGGATCCGAATTCGGATCCGGATCTTAAAATTTAGATCCGGCCCGGATCCGGATCTTACTAGCTGGATAATTTTTCAATACGTAACGTATATAAAATAGAAAAAGTTCAACTGATTCTTTCACGAAATTAATCAACAAAACTTACAGCAACTAAAAAATGTTTTTAAAATTTTTATGTTTGTTCTTCTTCCGCAACAACACTGGTCTCCACGTGGATGTTATTAACCTGACATTCCAACAAAGCATTAATGCTCACACAGTGCTTATTAGATTACGTACGCATGGTTGAAATACATACACCAATTTTGGTATGTTTCTGTTTGTATATCAAATTTCGGATCCGGAGATCAGGTAGTTTATTTTACCGGATCCGGAGATCAGGTAGTTTATTTTACCGGATCCGGATTCCGATCCGGATCTTAAAAATTGCAGAGATCCGGCCCGGATCCGGATCTCGGATGCGGTCGAGCCCTAGTGTACTGCTGAAATTAGCTATTCTAACATCATTTTATTAGCCACCTTTGTTTCACACCTTAGTTCAGAAAATTTTTTTACCTTCCTATTCGATAATTTTCTCTTCCATTGCACCCTGGTATTTACTACATGGTTCCTAATGTATGTTTTATTTTGAAGCTGGGATCTGTGGATATCGAAGATCTACTTGGTGTTGCTGTGAGTTTTCTCAAAGTGTCGCAAGAGATTCTGTCAACTCACAAGTCTTCCGCAACGTTTTGTCTGGTTACTGATCGGTCTATTGTTGTCAGGTTGTGCAAGAATTCAACTACACAGCAGTGGTGTTTAGACCTATTTCAGGTAAAATGTAACACATATAGTTCAGCCTAGATTCTATAATAGTGTGTGGTTATCTAAACGTTTGTGTTTCACGTGTAATAAGGGTGCATAATCATTAATTTTTGCTAAGAGTACGTGAAAATTATTTATTACATTAAATGTGAGATTTTGTGACTGGCTTCGTATTATTTGCTAGTGGGGGTAATGCGGGCCCCCCCCCCCACTCGGCCAACAATATCACTCATCAGACCCCCGTTTCAACCTCTCAAGATTGGTCTAGCGAAATGCAAGAAGAAACACTTAAAACTTTATAAACATTTTGATTTAAAAACAATCTTGTTTACGAAGAACGAACCAAATAGTGTCCAAGCACCTTGAGGTTTTTTGCTTTGATATCTATGATCCTACGTTTTGAGTTTTTGTTTCGTTAGATCCTTATCGATTTGATTTCGAAACGTGGTGATTCGACAAAGATTCCAGCGCCAGTGTACGGCTTTCTTTGGATAGAATTGCTGCCGGAGCTGATTGCTAGATGCGTCGCGCTAATTAAGTGCAATAATTCGGCAACTTCGTTACAGAAGCACGATACACAACAAGATGTGGTCAACATGACATGGGTACAACTTGTAGTTTCGTTGTCGCATCTTGCGGTTGTGCTCAATGATGTAGAACATGTTGTTGCAGTGTTTGGCGCAGTTCAGTCTCAAGTTTTGCCTGAGCTGCAACAAGTTGGGTTCAGATGTAGTCAGGCAGTCGAGGAACAATTTTGTTGTGCGCTAGCGGAATACTTTTCGCATATACTCGCGCTGTCACAATTATATCTGGACGCATTGAGTCTAGTAGAGTCGAAGTATGACGCGATTATTGTATCGTTTTGGGTAAGATGTGGCATTGCATGGATGGATCGGCTACAGCCAATCGAAATTTGTGGAGATAAACCGGCAGAGGTGAACGTTCGCTTTGCTGAATTATCGAAATTGGTACTAGGTAAATCATTTATGATTTTTCGCAAGTTTGCATGCTTCAGGAGCGCTTGGAAAGATTTTATTGTTTTGCTGATACAGGTTCCACAGTACCGAAGATATCGAGTTGGCGCCTTAACTTTTTCTTGTCAATCACCAGAATGGCGAGTAAAATTTTTGCGTCATTGTTTCGTATGTCATTGTGAGGTTTTTGAAAAAATTTCTCTTGGTTTTGGACAAATATTTTGGAATTGGTGACTGAATATTTAAGACTCGTCGCCCACCAATTGGCGCCTAAGCATGAAAGGAAAAATAAAACTCTGGTTGGAAATGGCAAACAAATCTCGTCTGTTTCTTGATTTGCGAAAGCTGATATTAGTGTTGGGCATCACAAACGTTATTATAGGTTAAGGAAAGATTCCATTTACGTATGCAAGGACATTATTATACAAACATAACGATGTATCTGTCTTTAGTCAGCATTCGACAAAATGTATTGGTACGTCTGTGCGCTTTCGGTGGTTCCCAACAGAGCAGGAGGCATTAATTGGTTAGCAATAGGACGGAAATCTTGACTGAGGGAGGCTGTAATTTTTACCGATATAATTACTCTTTTTAAAGGAAAATCACATTTAACTAATGTGTGTGCGTTCGTTAATAACTTTTAATCACACTTTACACACTTATTTCGTACGTTATTACTGAAACAATAGTATAAATAGGATGAATTTCTTAGGCTGAAATACTCAACTGGGTGAGAAAAGTTAGAATGGTACATTTGAACCGGGGGAATAGAATCTTAGGGGCGTCGGCCAAGTGGGAGACTCGCCCCCACATTAGCGAGCACCCAGCGTCCTTGCACGTCATGAGATGATACAATTCTTTAACGTACATAAATATTTAAAAAAGATGGTGCAGTCGTTTAGTTTTTATATATTTAAACTGATTGCACTAGGTTCTACAGTTTTTCATGGTTGGCCTTGAGTTTTTAGGAACAAATGTGATTAAAAGTATGTCCGTGGCTGATTCACTAAATACTCTCACTTCCACTTACGGACAGCTAAACTTTTTCAATTTGTCATGTGCTTTATTTGACGCAATATTGCAATACTTTGAGTCCATTGAACAATTAGAAGCACGCTCCGGAGTACCTGATGTAAAAATCAGTGTGATATTGGCAAACTTCAAATCTTGTTTTATACCGGCACTATCAGTGATCAATTTCGCTTCGTTAACCATGGATAGTCAGGTCAAAAACATTAACTGCGTTAAGTTCTTCGCGGCGCTTATATTTCGGTGTGGGCCGCTTACCCATTCACGTGGTACCAAAGGGGCAATGCTTCATGCTGTTGTTCGCCGTATTCTTTTGCCTGAACAACTGTTTACGGCAGCAAAAAATCCGGCACCAGCAGCTGCTGTGACTGATACCGTCGTACCTGTTATAGGGAGTTACCTAGCAGGTTAGTCCGGAAGCTGGCTATTTTGTTTATTGTCACGCACAATTTAAATAATCGTTACATTGATAATGTGGCGTATTATTCTTATTTAAATAAGGCAGGCGCACATTAACGTGTAATTGCAAACTTTAGACGGTATAAGAATTACGTAGTTCTGAGGGCAGAATTTAGTGAGAATACTGGGTTTGGGTTGATTTCCTCAATAATTCTTATTAGCTAGCTAGTATTTGCTTCAGTGACGGCTTTTTCTGTAGCTAATACCGTTTCTTTGTTTCAAATTTAAACAGAGTAGTTGCGCAATATGTCGCAGAGGTATTAACAGGTTTACCCGTTTAAACTGTATATTATTAAGATATTTACGTAAATTTGAAAAAGTATGAATTTGCAGGTATGACTCGAATAAATTCATGGGAGTCAGACTCGTATATTAAAGGTCGGTTGACAGAAATCGTACATAATTATGTTGCGTATACTGGAATGCTTTTACCAAATCCATCCTGTGATGTCTATCAGGTGAAATCCGATCTCTTTCCGCAACTTGTAACCGCTTTGCTAGCTCCTCTCTGCTCAGAGACATCCTTTGGTAAACATTGTGATGAAGCTTCGCCCAATTCATTGGGTTATGCCATTGCTACCTCTGTACAAGATTGCGTCAGTGAGGCTGGAGACCGAAATGCGGGTCTCTGGTGCCGGTTTTTAGCGAAAACAGTTGCGTCTGCGCTGCAGTATGTCAGACAGCCTCGTTATGCGTGCAGTATGGTTCGATGTTTTCGAGGTAAGTCATAAGGTTAAAATGTTGTCGTAGAAGTCATTGTATGGTTTTTGTCATAGAATTTCTGCATATGCTACTGCACATTTAGGTGCTTTTAAACATGTTAAGGCATGTAGTTGTAGAATCAGCCGGTTTTTGTAATTGGATGGACAGTTCCTTTAGAAATGACTATTATTCAAAACAGCTTCCAGTTATCAGCTGAGAATCGTTTTTGTTTCTTGATTTTAGCGTTGCTTCAACGCCGAGAATTCACAACGATATTGGCACCAATGGATCGCGAAATACTTGAAATGCTCCAGTTTATTATGAAATGTGTTGCAACTGAACAATTTCGTCAATTTGTAACCATGAATGGACGTGAAAAGTCAAAATTACAAAGTGATTTTGTAGCAATTTTGTGTCATTGGCATCGTAACTGTGACGGATGTACATCTGGTCAAGAAACTGTAACCAGAATGGAATCTTGCTTAAAAAAGGTACATGATTAATGAATTTAAGTCAGTAAAATTTGAAACCAAGGCGTGTTTGTGACTTTATTAGAGATGTAAACTATTTTGCTGAAGTTTACTAAACTTTTTAATATAGCGGTAATTGCGATTTTAGAAAATTTACAGATGTAGCTAAAATATACAGCGTTAAAACACACTAGAAAATTGCATCTGGCACGTAGATCGAAAACAGTGTCTGAGTATTGGTCAAATATGTGTTCCATGACTAACTGATCTATGTGATAACTGCAAACGTTGTAGTTTGTTAACTGTTTTTAAGTACTCTGATTATAGATTTTCCACCAGATGTTCTGTGAGCGCAAGTCAGTTGACTTGTTTAAGTTTGCTGAATTTACACTAATCTCATTATCGCTTGAAGATGAATTATCTGATGCAAAGAAAATTATGAGGGTCATGTTGTCATCGATGGAAACTGCATTAGCTGATTTTGAAAAAACAGTAGGATGTGGTATTGACGGCCAGCTTAGGTAAGATTATCTGTTTAGGAATCACGTGACATTGGCTGGGTTTATAAAATCGTACTTAAGTTGTCATTTAAGTTATACTTAACTAATTACTTAAGTCTCGACTTAAGGAAATACAATTGGGTATTGATTATGTAGTTGCAATTTTGCGCGGTTGCAGCTATTAATGTAATATGTATGCGTTGGAATTTAGAAGATAGATTTAAGCATTTTGTTTTACTGTAGTGGTACCTGTATTTTTCAAGACAATTTTTATAATAGCTTGAAGCCAGGATGCAACCGGAATTACAATTTATCGGAACCGGAAAATGAAAAATAAATACCACCGAAAAATTCATTTTAATTTTCTTTTTTGCAATATTATTGGTAAAGTAACCCTAGTTGGAGATAGGTAGTCACTTTATATGCTGTGTTTTAAATTTTCATAATCTACGGGAGCGACATCTACCTTCGATGGTTTATTTTCGGCGATTGTCAAGATTTGCATACTATACCGATGAATCTATCGTCTTTAATTCGGGTAAAAATTTACCGGAACGGGAACCGGAAGGTGAAATGCCTGAACCGAAACCGGATTTCCGGTTGCACTATGCTTGAAGCATTACATTATTGTTTGGCTTAATACCTGATTGGTTTTGTACATTATGTTTGTTTAGGTCACAACTAAGCCTGTTAAAGCAGAAGGTATAGCGCTGTATGCGCGAGCAAAGAGTAACAGAAAAATGCAAGATGTTATGACTTAATGAAGCGAAATGTTTTTTATCGGTAGATTGTAACCAGAAGACCTGCGACTGAGAACGTTAATTGGTTTTCTCTATTTTTTCAGAGTAATGTCGAAAATGCTTAAAATGTAAAAAAATTTTTGCTTCAGAAAAATATCGTTTTTCTGCCAACATTGCACAACCTTGCTTTTACGCTGATTGAAACTTGTGCGTTTGATGCTGTGAAGTGAAATATGCTGGATATATTGTAGGGACTTTGAGTAAAAATATTATACCTGTGATAGTTATCTGAGCGGTCTTTACCACACCATAAAAGTAATGCTGTGACAACCACAGTATTGACTTTAAGTCTTCAAACAGAAGGCCTAGTTGATTATGGACTCAGTTGGGTAAACGCAGCAGGATGCAACCGAAGGTAAAAAACCGGAGCCGGCGGTTAGCAAATTGTTACGAATTATTGATAGTAAAACCATACAAAATTGTACTCAAAACTTGCCACAGAATAAACTTGGGGGAAAATTGCACGTCTTGTTACTATTATAAACTTAAACTCCCGTATTTTCATTGCTTCTTGTGTTTTCCAAATCAACATTCAGAAAAAAGGCAAATTATTCAGACAAACTGTTTACCTAAGAAAACTGCAAAATTTAAATTAGTTGTGTCATTTCAGATCCAAAGTATACCACAAAAGTGGCTCGGTTTATCAACTCGAAAGCAGTTTTAGAGAATTCTGAAGCGCAATGACAATTGAAATAGACTAAAGTTAAAGATCAAAAGACAACTGGCACATGTATTAATTATACTATAAAATGAAGCAGCTGATTGTTTTTAAACTTAGAGCAGTATCTTAAGTTGAACGTTAATGACAAAAAAATTAACGCTTCGTGGAGGTGCCGCCAGAGGCCGTTGCTGCCAGTTATGACAATCGGGATACTGTATCCATCTGATATCTCATGAAAACCACAATGCATTACAAACGTACAAATATACTTTTTAGCAGGGTTCCAAGCAGAAGTAAATTTTGTCGGAAGCGGAATCGGAATCAAATTTTTTGTCGGAAACGGAATCGGAATTTAAGTTTAGTAATTATAGCAAAAACTAAAGTGTATGACTTTTGACTTTTTGTTGCAGTATGTTTGTCTGTATTGTTCACAGTTTCAGTAAAAATTACTTGTATAGCTGACTGTATTACCGATCTACCAACCTGTAAAATTATGATTTTAATGGAGGACTGCCAATTCTAAGAGCAGCCTGTCAATTCTCAAAGCACAGGAACAACTTGCCTTTAAGTTTAAATGCAGTTAAGCATTTTGAGCATTTGAAAACTTTAAATATGAAGTCTTATGAAATCATGAATAACAAACAGGAACCAGAATTTATGAAAATTAACCAATTCAACGAAGCGTCGTTTTCACTGCAGTAAGAATACTGTTGAACCAAATATCGAGCTATATATTTGAGAACTAGTGGGGCTAACATCACTGCTTGCCGCTATGAAGTAGAATTTTAAGTTTAGATTTTGTCATTCGTTTAAAGGTAGAGCTTAAATTTTTCAATTACAGTCACATTTTGAAAATCAACGAAATACTGAGAATACTTATACTAACAAAAACAAACGAAAAAATAAGCAAAATTTAACTTCAATCGGCTTAAAAACTCATAACCGAAAAATCGGAATTCCGGAATCGGAATACAAGGCAGTCGGAATCGGAACCCAAATTTTTTCGGAAACCTTGCTTTTTAGGCGTTTTCAGCCTTTTCTTCTGTACTTCACCCGAAACCGATGGTTCCCAAAACCTGATAAGAGAGGTTGGCACTAGAAGTAGCTGCAACATACACATTGCGGTCGGTTTACGTTGCTTAACTCGAGCCGCGCGCTTCGAGCAATGAAACATGGGTGTATGACGTCTGGTGCCAGTGTGTGTAGCGGATGGAGGGACTCTATGCTGGAAACGAAAGACTTATTTTAAGCTGCAAAGTGTTTCAAGCCGTGCTACAGCTGACTTGTTCCACGGTCCCAGAGCAAACGGCCAATGTTTACTTTTAGTGGCGTAGCAGTAGATTAAGCATATTTCTAAGCAAACGTTTTGGCCGCCCTTAGAAAAGTGTTGAGCCCACCGCTTTAAAGTTTTGAACTCAAATTTTTTGGTCCTGGAGTCATTTATGTGCTACAGTTAGGGATAATTCACATTTATGGACTCTAATTTGGGTTTAGGGACTCTATCCGCTTACGGACTCTTATTAGGGATACGGACTCCTATTGATTGGGACTCAAAATGGGGACCCCCTCTTATTAAGGTAGTGTGCTGTCATAATACACATAAAAATGTGCATATATATTTCAGCTACATATGGCCACAAACTTGCGGGGTTGATTCCGGCAAAAAAATCTGCAAACAGGATTTGTAGTTTTTTGCAATGTGAAAAATAAAACCGTAGGACTGCTGGGGCGAGAGGAGAAATAACTGTACTCACACGGCGTCTACTTCTGAGGAGCCACCGTAGCTTTAGAAAAGTGCCGTTGAGTTTAGAACCTGTAAGCATGTGTTTCCTAATCTTTCCAGAGGTTTATGAGAGGCATGTAACCAACTATTCCTCTATATGGCGGATCCAATTGGGGGAACCAGGATTTTATAATTTAAAGGTTTAGTGCTAAAATGGTAAGTATTTGGTTTCTGGCTCGCTTTACTCGCGAATATTCCACCACATCTCGTGCGCCCCCACATTTTAGAGTTTCCTGGTTCCGCACTGATTCCTCCCCGTAAGTCAGCGTTCGCGATGACGGGAACATGCGAAAATCCAATTTCTCACAATTTCTGACATGTTTTGTCGCTGTTTTGCGAGTAATTTACAGAGATTATACCTAATAAACGTTTTCCGTTTTTAGCACCATCGGGAAAACCCTGTTTTTCCGTTGGTATTTTTCCGGTGCCCAACACTGGCCAGCAAAAAGTGACTGGCACTTTTTGAAGTACAAAAATAAACAAAACATTACAACTCGAAATTTTAACACTCTCACCGTTAGTTATGGGCATCGGATATTTATTCGTATCCGGATATCCGACAATGCCGGATGTCCGAAATTAAAGTTTTTGTTTCGGGTATCCGAAACTCGATTTTGCGTTTTTTGGTTTTTTGAACCTCAATTCTTGTTTCTCAAGCACTTGTTTTAACTTGTTGCTCTAAGGGAAGAACCCTCACCCACAAGCTGGCTGCTATAAAAGCGTAAAACATACAAATCTAAAAATAGTTGTTTATTATGCAACTGCTTCAATAGTGCTGGGTATTCGATTCTTTAGATTGCGACTGACTAATAAATACTTGCGTTGGCCACCTGAAATTGAGTCGATTTGGTATGTCTCCGATTCTATCGACTGTCACCCTTTCCTCGAACTATATTACTTGAGTAGTTTTATGTTCCAAGAAGAAAGAACCATATTGAAACATACTGACGCTTAATCACACAAACATCAGCTCATATTACTTTCGGTGGTGCCCCGCGTTCATCAGCGGATGCAGAGATTTCTTACGGGGGAAGGCTCGTAAATGTTTTGAAACGCAATTTTTCACCAAAAAATTTTCTGAGGGGGAGAATTGTAATGTAGGGACCATATAATTTCTTACAGAAAACTTTCTGTGATCATTTTATTACAAGAAAAATTCTGACGAGAGGCGTGTTTATACACCCCCTCTGCATCCGATAGTGCACGCCTTCACACTAAACTGAAATATACTAGGCTTAAATTTTAGACTAACTTTTGCTTGGGATTTAATTAGACTAAGTTTTGTTTTAGACGTGTGTTTTTACGCAAAGGAGGCGTGTAAAAGTTCTATTTGTCCATGGCCGGCTCTAGTTTTAATATATCTGGACATAATGCGAATTTGGCTCCTCATAATCTCCTTTCAATTAAATTTTAATTTTTAAGACTTGAATACTTTCACTTTTTGTGATCTTCTATGCACTACAACGGAGCGGAACTCAAAATCTGTTTTCAACAGTTCAGCAATTTTTGTTTTTACATGTATATTTCTGCGTAAAACCTACGCGCTGAGATGAATTGAGTTTTTTTTCGTTTGATGACCAGTAAGTCGTATTTGACTCTGGCGGAGTCGAATATGAGTCAGTTTGTGTAGTCCGAAAAAACCTATTTCGGAGAGAGTCAATTTGACTCACCATGTTTTGCAGTACAGGAATGTGGTTCAATATTTTAACTCACGTTTGAATACAGAATTTGTTTTCATAATGTTATAGGTACGTGGTGGTTGCACTACTTCCAAGCAATAAACTAAAGTATAGAACGTGACGCGTTTTAATTATATACTAGTTTTAAAAGCAAATTTACACAACAAAATAAACATTCAATTGACTACTGCTAGTAAGAACCGATATTGTTTAATCAACTTTAAACACTTCGACGTAATAGTAAACATTTCATAGCTCGCTTTAATACATATTTCCTTTCTAAATAACTTCTAAGATTTCACCGTAGTAGTAATAATTCCACAGCTTGCTTTATGGCATGTTTCTTGCTCGTCCTGAGACATAAAAAATACGTATCAATTCGTTACGCATAATACAATCGCAAAACAGTACCTTCACTATATCGCTTTTTCAACACAAAGCTTCAACCATGATCTTACTACACTTAATTTTGTGTATCACTGTAATCTCAGAAAGTTCTTTTGACAAAACACAAGGGCAAATGCGGAACACAAATCATTCTGACGCAGCAAAACTATTTTTCGCAAAACTATTTTTCGTACAAAATTAGACGCCACAAGTGTCAGGGAATGTATTGTATATCGAAAACAAAGCGTTATCGATACGCAAACTGAATATTTTGAACAAACACAAATACTTTCGTTCAACAATTATAGTTCCATTACAGGGCTCAACACTTCATTAACCAAGTTAAAATTGAAAAAAATTAAAAGTAATCGTATATATGTGCTTTTTATGTCTTACCGTGCCCCAAAGTATGCCGAAGTCCGTCCGTGTCGGCACAACCACTATATCTAGTTGCTGGCCTAATAGGGCCGCTAAGCGCTGTGGGTGAGCGTAATGAAGGCCCTACAAGAAAACATGCGTACAATTTTGATTCACAACTTTATAAAATCATTCCTATTTTTCAATTAACCCAGACGTCAGTAAACACTGTTCACAACTAAAAAATCAGTTTGGCAACCCCATAATTTTTTACTCCTAACTTCTACCAGTTCACAGTTAAGGTCGTTTGCACTTTAAGTCGATTTAACGTTTGCAAAATGGTAAATCGTGCGCAACAGATTAAAATCGATTCAAGTGTAGAGAAACTTCGTTTTTTAATTCGTATTCGGCGGCAAATTAACAAAGACTTCAATTTACTCCGGTAAAAATACTGCCAATCAAGAAATCAAATTTCGTCCAATAAACAAAAATTTTCATTATTTTTAAGCCTAAATGTTTTTATTCTTCTCTAAAAGAGTTACGTATTAGATCACGTTTTGATAAATTTTTATAAAACTAATTCTTAAAAAAATAATTTTACATTTTCCTAACCATTTTAGAAGTGTGATAATTACACTGCAAACAGAAAAAACGCCGTCAAGAATAATACATGCTGCGCGGAGCGTTTTTACAACATGTGACGCGACTCTTACTCGGTAAGAATTGGAACAAGACATTGGTTTAAAATAACACTAATCGCTAATAACCATTTTGATACGCCAGGTTGGAAAGAAGACAGATACTGAGTGTTTTCAAAAATATGTTCAACACAATGAATAAACTCATTGTCCAGATAAAGTTTTGAAAATGGAACATATCAACATAGCACTCATAATAAATAAATTTCTGATTGCGGAAATTTTAGGAATGGTCCCGTTAACAGAGACGGTACCTTAAGCATGTCCCAAAGTTCCGAGAATTCTGTAGTTTTTTAATAATTGTCCACTAGTTTTTTGAATTAGCCGGATGCCCAGGATTAAGAGTCTCGATCTTAGTCTCGGTATTTCGCAGGTCTTGGTCACGTTTTTTGAGTCTCGGTGGTTTAAATCCGAGACCTGAAGTCGAGAATTCAACAAAGTACCGTTGAATTATTGTAGTGGGTGATTCCTGATAAACAAAATTTCGTTGTGAATCTAGGATTTTGTTAAACTCAAAAACTACATGAAAAACTAAAAAAAAATAAAATTTACCTTGCAGTTGACCGTGTAACCAACTATCAGTTGGCGTCTGTCGTGCTGCTTGCAATGCTGCAGATTGAAACGAAGCTCGAATTTGAGAATCAGTCTTTTGTTCTGCAGCTGGCCTTGGCCCTATGAGAGCTCTCTCGCCAAACCCGTACGAAAAATTTGAATTGTTACCAATTCTTGAAATTGCCCCAAAACCATTTTGTTGTTGCACACTGAGCCCCATTCGTGGCCTAAGACTAGCCATGTTCTGATTCTGTTGCTGCGGCAGTAATTGTTGTAGTGCAAAATCTGGCGTTGTTGCGGATTGCATCAACGGTGTATTATGCGCAATTTTTGCTTTTGCAATATTTGCAATACGTGAGCGCTTAGCAACGTCAATTCCGTGCGCACCTGTTGCCTCTGACTGGGAAATAAAAAGCACGTTCGAATCTATTTGATTTTGTGTATTTTTTTGTTGTTGCAAAGCATTGTACCCTTGACTTAATAATCCAACACTACAACTGGAATCAGACATCTGTTGAGCAAGTTGTTCCTCATGCGCAAGCGCATTGAACAATTTTTCCTTTGCTATATTACGCCTTTCAGATGCCCGAGCACTTCCTGGTTCAACTTCAAAATGGGCTTCAGATCCATCGTTACCCTCACCATACAGAGACATTGACGGCCGGGGCGGATTCAAACCAGGAGCCGGGTGACGCGCATCTGTAGGCGTGCCAGGTACCGGCATACGAAGTCCCCTTGCTGGCCCATTTGACGAAAACGGAGCTCGAAGTCTAATGTCGTTAGGACCAACCGATAGCACATCTGCGCCAAAGGACGCACCATGTCTGACAAAAGGTGTTCTGGGAACGCTAGAATATGCTCCTGCAGCGGATGCCACGGCACCGTTGATACCGACTGCTCGGAAGGAGTTGCCTAAGTCGTCCTAAAACAACTAAAACTATCAATAAAAAGCTACATACCTAATGGTAATTAATTAATAAAACAGATTAATAATGACTGTTTCGGGGTATCATACTCAATACTCTTACCATAAAACATATTCTTTTTAAATGCGCTTCTGAAACATGACATGTTAAAATATGAAGGTACAAAGCACAACATCCTGTCAAAATAAAACGTCTGGTGAAACGGCATAAACTTAATGAAAAACTAACAACGAGATACAAGCAAGAAATATCACTATGCCTTACAACGTCCACACCAAGAGGCAATTCTAATTTATTCAAATTCTTCAATTTGCTAACCTGTGACAAACTAAGACGGCTTAACTGTTCTATTTGCTTTGATATTGCATCATCATTTACGTTTCCAGCATGTACCTAATAACAGTAACGAAGCAACTAACTACATAAACTACATACCCTGCATCACAAAATAATTCGTGTAAAAAGCCGTCATACTTTTTATCAATCAGTCTATTATAAAAATTAATAAAGAAACTGTTGTCGAGGCTGGAGCAAAATTTTCATATCAACACGAAATTTGCATATGTACTAAATGAACGCTATTCCAACACGTACGACAGCGAAGGGATGTATTTTGTTATACAAAATCTTTTGACACAACATCTTCCTCTAACCTGGTCAATCCAGTCCAAAAGAATTCCCTAAGTTCAACCCACACCTTAACAAACCCCTTCTCCAAATAGAATGCCACCGAGAACCCAATAATTTTCACTACTCCGTACGGCTGTTGAAATAACGCACATATTAATGTGTGATAAAACTGAAAGACTACTCAAAAACCGCTTAAATTTTTTACATTAAAATTTTTTGAAAAATTTACATTTGACCTGGGCTGTGTTCCACAGGCACACGGTAGAGCGCGCTCGCTTCCTACATGACCTTCATGAGCATCAATTTCTTCCGATTCTGAGTTTGACTCGGCCTGTGATTTTCTATGCTGCAGAACTTTTGAATGTTTCTCTTAAAATACATAACAGTCAACGTCACATAGTAGCTTCTTAAAGCACATTGCCTAAATGACTATCCACGTTGAACTATAATCTCAACCACACCAATTTCACATTGAGATTAACTGATTTCCTAAGATACGAAACAAAATATAATGAAACTCTGCGTAACATTAGCCTTCTGCACTACATATCAACAAAGATCACACTAATTTCCCATTCGGTTGACTAATTCTAATAAGATACACAAGAACAAAAACGAAATAAAGGCTTTGAGTAAAATTTGTCTTACTATCTTTATCGACTTTTTTCTTCTCCGCTGAACTAGAACGGCCATTAGCTCTGTTATTAAGCGCGAGACGTTGATATTCGTAATTCTGCAATAAGAATATCTGTTACGCGTATACCATGCTAATCACAAACAAGTTGTAATGCGACATTTTCAGAAGTTTTCTATGACACAATTAATATAATGTTCTCAAAAGAAAAGATTTTGGTCGTTTTAATGATTGTAACCAATCATCCAGGTAGATATTAAAGTAAGTATGACGAAACAAAATAGAGTTGCACATCAAAAAGAATATTTATAAATTTAAGTAAAAAATACGCGCTGACAAACGCAGCTTGTATCCGTACCAGAAAGCGTTCAGGGTGCCCGCAGGGTCAATTTTTCAGGTTTTTTGCCAAATTTGTCAGAAGGTTTTTTCAGTTTTTTTACAAATTTTTTCAGGTTCTTGTAGACGTCCCAACATCAAAAGTGGACCCCCTCTTTTGAAAATCCTGACTAAGCATCAAGGGCGTGGCGGTATGCTTGTCCAGCATGGCGGACTAAATTCATTATCTCAGGAGTAATGGCGACGCTTAACGGACCACCGGCATTATGAATCACGTCGTAAACAAGCCGCTGGGCAATTAAAGAATCTTCGGTTAGATTTTCAACGAGCATGTCATTGTTGATGGAGAACAAATCAGGTTTTTTTCAGGTGTTTTAGTAAAAATCAGGTTTTTTCAGTTTTTTTTCAGCTCGCAGGCACCCTGAGCGTTGATTTAACTCATTCACACGATATAATGCAATACTGCATGGAATCGAAATACAGAAGCCAGTTAATGACTATCGAACAATGTATAGCAAAATTAATATTGTATTTCACGGTCTGAAAACCTCGAGGACTTTTTATTGGGATCTATCTTTATTTCCTACGGCATAAACCTAAGAAGCATAATTGATATTAATGAACCAGAACTTAAACAAAATTTAACGAAGGCAACACAGGATGACTGTCGCATAAAAATTTAGTTTCTCTTCCTTCACAAACCATACGACGAATTTTGTGCAAAAACCAAATAAGAAAATTTGTTAATAAATTACTGTCAAAAAGAACACATAACGAGGCTACTTGACTTACATCTCCGAACTGCTCACACAGCGCTGCACAATGTTGTGGGCAATGATCACCGTTGTTAAAGTTTACATCATACAGTTTTTTCAAATGAAGTGATATGGTATATCTGAACATTTAATAAAAGCCCATGCCCAAAAACTCCATTAAATATATACACGCACTGAACAGAAAGCTATTTTTAACATACTTTTAGTCGATATACGTATTATACATAAAACACAGCTACCTAAGCCATTAATTTAAATCGCATCCAACTGGCAATCTAATATTGAACAATTTAAAAAAGTTTCGACCAACAAAACGTAAAAAGTTTAGCTATGCAACAAGTGAACGAATACGTTCGCAAATGAAAAAGTTTTTTCAATAAAGTTAATATATAACACCTTGGTATAACAATAAAATTTCATACACGTCGCGCTTAAGATGTCGCATGGCACATATAGGAACACCCAGTCGTTCATGGTAGGCGCATCCAGCCCCTTCAAGCTCGGCCGTTGCGTTCAACGGATGTCCACCTTGAGCAACGTCAAACCATTGCGATTCCATTGCATCTATCGTCGACTGTGTAGCGCTGGCCTCCAAATTGTCACCAACTGCAAACTTTAACAACCCCCATGCTAAATCTTCGATGCAATGAATACGGCTGGCAGCCAGTTTATATTGTGGTTCATCTACAAACAAAACTCTATAATATAAAAACTGGACTATTCTCTGTGTTACATATTTAGTTTCTCAAAAATCACAAAATACTTGTGCTCTGAATTGTCGTTTGCAGGATTCCATGCATTTCAACTACTTTTCCATCAGTTGTTTAGAGTTTTCAGAGATTGGGTGATACAATGAATTGAAATAGAAATTATGACAAAAATTGTACGATAAAATCCCAGAGTATTCCTTCTATTTTTACAAATAACATTACAAATACTTGAACCATGCTCACTTGTTTTAAATTTCAAATAGTACAACGCAAATAAGACTTCTTGAAATTTGCTTGACCGCACATATATGATCGGCGGTTTTGAACTTGAATTGCTGGCACCGACGTTAAGAAATTGAAATACCGATTGCATAACTGACAATGGAGGATACTGTTCAAAGTTCGGATAATCTCGCCATGCGGCGTGGCACATTTCCGGAGACGGAATGTATAAAATGCGTTCACCTTAAATAGGTAAAGCGACTACACATAGCGGATATTTATATAAACTGGGTGACGTAAAAACTTCTTGACGGGGCACAGTCAAGTAAAAGAAATTACGTTTGAAAAATATTTTTCATTTTTACCGTCCGCAAGACATGCGGGTTATATGCGAACCGGGGTAAAATTGAACGATATTTTGCAGTGAATGTTAGAAAACAAATAACGTCGTTCTCTGAAATTTAACGGCAGTGCTCTGACTTGACGGCAGCAACGCACGTCACGAGAGCGGCGTCGAGTTTCCCGAACAGTCCTGCAACCCACCCGTGAGAGAAAGAAGTGGTTAAATGTATTTTCTAAAACTGGCTTTCAACAACTTCCCATTAAGGAAAATAACTCTACGATTTAAATTCTAGCGTCTGTAAAGAAGATGCATGCAAACAGTTCGTGTAACTACCGACCAAGTGCCGCTTAAATTCACAGTTCCCGCACCTGGATAAAGTATATATTATGGACATGTAAGGTTCAGTTGTATGCTTACTGGTGCATCGAATTACGGATGATGATGATGTAAAATGCAAAACCTGTGCACATCAGATGTATACAATTTGAAGACAACATTGTCGTAATGCCTTCAGTGTTAGGTTTCTAATACTGTCGTAAAACATACATCATAAAAACAAAAGACACTACTTAAGTCATCAAAAGCCTACAAGCAAACGATGAAAACATTAAACACGTAACGGGAATTATAATCTGATACACGGTTGCACACTAAAAATAAACACTTACATTTCAATTTGGCAAGCGTCATCCATTCACTATCAATAAGTGGCGGTTCTAAAACGACTACTACTAATGCAAAAGCTGTAAAGGATGATACATGAATAACTATTCGAAGGTGTTAGTTCCAGCAGTTGCAGTCTTAACCGCACCCATAACCCATTATCTCTCAAAATTTGCTATCAGCCTACAAACTATTTAATAACAAGCAAAAGCCAATTAATATTTTCTAGCCGTGTTAAATTACACTAAAATATCTATTGAATTATTTCACAAAAACTCGAATCAACATTGTATCAGTAAGCGTCACATTGCTAAAACACTAACTTAGAAACTGCTGAAATATATACCTGGCGGTTTAATAAACGTTGACCATTCACGCATGACTCCATTCCCAACATTATACTCAATCATTGAAATTTCAGCTGGAAATTGGTACCCACTGTCTGGTGTACAATAAGATTCGACATTCAGCATGTAAAAGCTTTGAGCTGAAGCAAACTATAACAGACTGAAAGCTGTACACAAGTTTGTGTAAGCGTCCAGACAGAAACCAAGTACACGAAAATAACGAACCTAGTTGCTGATTAAGTTTTAACAATAATTCTTAATAGGTAACTAGTACCTCTTGAATACAAATTCTAACAAAATAAAAAACATGCTGCTAAAATTTCTATTATAGTGCGGTGCAAAATCTCACAAAATTTTCTAAACCGTAGTGCAATAAATTATGCTTTAGCTCGGTTGAGAAACTGCACAAATATCGGTGGGAAAACCCTCAAATCAAAAAAGTACTTGTGGGAAAAACCGTACTTTTTGCTGAATTTTTAACTTTCAGACGTCTAGATGCGCTAAAACAGGTAGACGACTAATGTCTCGTTATTCACACAAAATTTCATTGAAACACTCTTAAAATCAGCGTTACGCAACAAAAACTAAAAACATTTTAATACTTCAAAATCATACTGCTGGCGTTACATTGATCATGGATTATCAGAAAAAATGCGACTGTGTTATATTGTATTGTGTAACACTAAGTTTTGTCTTCTGGGCGTGGATATCCGGCTATTTTCTGTTGACAACATTTAGATGCGAGTCAAAAACAAGTTGAGATTAGTGCACGTCAAAGCACTATTAACGTTAAAAATAACAAGTTTCTTATTTAGGAAATAGGTTATCTTCCCATTATTACCTTACAAGCAACTGTGCACATTACCATTTGCGCCTAATTCAAGGCCATTTATATACCAATTAATTATAGAAACTGACTTAATGATTCCTGTAATCTTGAATTACAACTACAGTACAACATAAACCAAGTTTTAACATAGCCTTATTTAGTCACTTGCGTTGCATTTCTGAACAATCGCAATAAATTTCATTTGATTTCTTTTTCGGTACCGCCAATCCACGATTTGACTAAATCCAAATCCGAATTCGAATCCATTGCTAATTTGCGAATCCGAATCCGAATCTTACATGATGCAAATTTCAGTTATATCTATAATTTGTTTCAAAAAATATCAACGCAATGCCAGCCGCATAACTTTTAAACGTTAATATTTCGTACCCGAACCTCAGTTTTGATTTAAAAATTTTACTGCTCAAAACTGAAAAACATGTTGCCGAACATTGTTGGATTCGGTGTTTTCACAACCGAATCCGAACATTTGTTGGCACCCTGCCGAAGGCACAAGTTCCAAATGTACTAAAAAGCTATTCTACTTTACCAGAAAAAGTCAAATTCTCCATTTTCTCTGATATATGTTCATTGGAAGCATGTTGTTTACAATCTTGTTAGCATTATAACAAGTTTCCTAATAGAAACACTTTATTTAGACAGCAGAATTAACTAAGCGAACTTTTAGGTGAAATTTGATTAAGTGTTTACGATTTGTAATTCAGCCAAAAAATATATTTCTAAATATGTTCTTTTTCCCGCTCATGCTCGAACGGCGGGGAAAACATAGGTCGCGATGGTAAAACCTGCTTATGCAGCATTCTTTGTAAAGCCGTGTGCATTAACACCAGTTCTCTCGTGCAGATAAACATAACAGAACACATTTCTAACACTGCGTGAATTAATGCGACTCATCAAAAACGTTTGATAAATGCAATGCCAATAGTCGAGCTTTTAAGGGTTCAAAACGGAATCGTGCATAAAATGAATACAACGATTTCGAAGCATGTTTTGCACTGCCACTGTGAAGAGAGAAAATCTTCCTTTCCAACCTAGCGCAAGCCATGAAAGTGGCTTTGCCCGATAAAACTTTAACACCAAAATAAATATATATTTTACTTCGTTTCACCATTGTTGTATTAGCACAGTCCCATTTAAGCTTATCTAGCAATTCCTTCCGCTCGTCTTGACGTTTTTCAACCAAATCAACGTAATCAGGTGGCTTGAATTTCTAAAACAGTATATATGTCAATGTCCGTAAATATTGTAGTTTCCGTACGGATACAAAAAGTAGGATTAATATATTTAGATATATCAGGGGCTTTTACAGTGGACGAGGCGCCGCCCCTATGAACGGGCGGTCTCGGTCAAAAAGCTAGACCGAATCTGAGGCCGAGACCCAATAAGCCGAGACTTCTGGTCTAGGTCTCGGTTACTATTTTACCGTTACCGAAAATAAAAAAATAAGATTTTTCTAACAAAAGTTTGACTATTCAATCTGCTCTGAATTGTCATTTAATTCATACAAACTAATAAATCGCCGTCGAACTTTATTTATACTTTATTTAAGACTTAGCAATGGTGGTACAAACGCACCGATTGAAAAATTTCGCAAAACTATCACCAACTCCAATTATAACAGACGTTGCACACATATGAAAATGAACTTAAGCGGATTACATGCGACCGTCAGTGTCAATATTAATGAAAACATTACTTGGCGATCAACTCTGTAAAAAGCTCATTCACTTTGTGTGTGCTGTACAATTTCATTTACTTGTTTACTTCCCCACGCCCATGCCAAAGCTGAAGTATAAACCTAAGCCATCTATATTATAATGTAACCAGTCATACTGGGACTACATGTATTGAACAAAGCTCGAACACACTGAAACAATATAAGCTAATGCAAATTAGTTATTAGCTAGCTAACTACTCAATTACTGGCTTTAGAGGTTTGCAACTCATTTATTCAGATTCTTCGCACCAACCAAACTTCAGTAACTCTAATAATTATTAAAATAATTTAAGAAGTCTTAATTTTGTCTTGTCCATTAAGCTAATATGCAAATTAGGTATTAGCTAACTATTCAAAAACTTTAGTGCTGAAATTAGATTGCTTTTAACCCTAATAATTACATAAAGATTGTACAAAGTCCTAATTTAGGCTTAACTAATTATGTAAATTAGCCTGTAGATAATAAACGGCTTAAAATTTTAAAACCCAAAAAAAGTTTATCAAAATCGGTTCAGCCGTTCCTTAGATTCTTTTCGGACGGACAGACGGACGGACAGACATCCACCTTTCGACCCCAGAGTACAAAACATAAGTACCGTAAATAAAGTTACTAATTCATTGCATAAACTACAAAACTCATGTCGAAACAATATAATATATACACTACATTACACATATACATACACTACACATTTTACAGTACTACTGGAAAAACACATAAAAATGTGTTTGACGCAGAATAACTGTTGTTTTTAACGTTATACCGGGGAGAACATAAATCGGAATGGCACGAAAATTGCAACAGCTTACAGGTGGAGATTTTGGACGATGCGGGTATTGCCGGTTTTGTGTCGAATTAACAACAGAATATAATCCAAGTTCGCGTCTTCGTTGAGAAATGCGCCGCATAGCATCATCGTGCATTGCTTGATAATCAGCCATTTCAGATGCAGTGCTACGCAGTGACTTTGCGGTTTCTTTGTAAAACTCTTTCATTTCAGCTGGAAAATCCTAAAATTTAACTCAAATAAAGCAAGTAAAGATAAAAACTACGAATTGCAATTGTACCCATTCCAAAAAGCATTTAATACTATTCTAAAAAAGAACTGTCGATGACGCGCCGTACGTAACCGAACAATATAGATATGTTGCCAGTTGCCGTTGGCGCATCAATATAATTTACTAAATTTGGGACCTAAATTAATGTACAGACGTATGTATATCATTGAACAATGCATTAGCACACCTAATCCTAAACCAGTCGTAGTGGGGCTACATTTACTGAGCGAAGCTCGAACACATGTAAGCAATTAACGTAATATGCAAATTAGTCATTATTAGCTATCTATTCATTTATCGGTTTTGGAGGTTTGTACACAATTTATTCAATTATCGGTTTTGGGTATTTGCAAACAATTAATTCAAATTCCTCGCACCTAAAAACCCTTTAGTGTTGAAATTAGATTGCTTGTAACCCTAATAATTAGTGAAATATTGCAAAAATGCCTAATTTAGGCTTATCAATTATAACTTATATGCAAATTAAGAGGTTTGTAAACAATTTATAAAAACCTTCAGTAACCCTAATAATTATTGAAATAATTTAAAGTCTTAATTTTGTCTTGTCAATTTAGCTAATAGGCAAATTAGCTATTAGCTAACTATTCAATTATCGGTTTTGGAGGTTTGTAAACATTTATTGAATTTCCTCGCACCTAAAAACCCTCTAGTGCTGAAATTAGATTGCTTGTAACTGTAATAGTTGATGAAATAATGGAGAAAGTCCTAATTTAGGCTTAACTAATTGTGCAAATTAGCCTGTAGCTAATAAACGGCTTAAAGTAAGTTTTAAAACCCAAAAAAAGTTTATCAAAATCGGTTTCAGCCGTTCCTGAGATTCTTTTCGGACGGACAGATGGACGGACTGACGGACGTGTGACATGCGGATATATGGAGGCAAATAATAACCTCATGCTGATGCTGTACATCGGCAAAATTACTGCTGCATATGTAGCGCCTTCATATGCAGCAGCAGCAAAAACATAGAAGAACCATGATACATATTATGTATAATGTTGAGGTTCTTATAAGGCATAAAAACAGAAAAACTCACCAGTTGATTGCGAGGCGGCGTGGTTCAGTAGATAGCGCGCTGGATTGATAATCTGTCGACCGAGTTCGCAACCTCCTGGGAGCGTCCCTCATTTTCAGCTGCTAAGAACTTACACCTTTCGACCCCAGAGTACAAAATATAAAACGGTTCGCGGAACTGCTTCGCTCAGTCATACATGGGCATAATCCAAACGCTGGGATTCAAGTAATTCTTGGCTTTGAGGTACTAGTAATTGCGAAGGCAACTTACCCTCCATATTGGATCGGCCAATTCTTTGCATTCATCGAGTGTTAAATTAAAACCGGTTTCCACTCGCGCCTGTTTTCTAACTTCTTGTAGAAAGAGCAAAAACGCATTTGGCTTTGTGTATCCTTTGTTTTTCGGCATGACAAAGACTGTTTATAGATAATATATTATCTAAAAGTGTACATGTAACATGCGTAATAAATCATGCAGCAAGCATGTTAAAAGATGGAACATTTGTTATCTGTGGGGGCGTAGTGCCTGCTGTGCCACACTAATCTCCCCTAGTTTGCTAAATACCGCCCCTGGGACCAACCTAAGCGTTTCTGGCGCTGAAATAATAATTTTGATGTTAAGTTTTATTATTGTGTTTTGAATGACTTAGCTAGTGGTGATGACGAAATAGTCATCACCACGTGTGTTATGTTGTTATTTGTTATTTATTTATAGTGGTGATGACGAAATAGTCATCACCACGCATTTTATGATGTTTTTTTTTGTTTCTGTTGTATTTATTACAACAGTTTGGGGCCGACGATTTTACTTACGCGGGGCCGAATTTACGCAAATTAGGCGGAGGTAGCCTGGCCTCCAAATTTAACTTATTATCATTCTGCTATTTTGTTTACAAGATTTGGTCGGCAATTTTAAGAAGTTTGTCTTTCAAGTGTTAAACTGGTTTTGAATATTTTATATTGGAAAATTATTGGTTGTGTTTATCATGAGCTTACATTTTGCTTTCACGGACAACGGAGTTGGTTGAACGTAAGTGTCATTCACCTTAGAACCTTGAGTTCAATCCAGGCTTTAAGCTAGTGGATTAGTATTTTGCGCAGGCGCTGCGTCTTAGATTCAAAGTAGTGTGCGTTTCGCGGCGCGCAGATTCGTCTTTGGGCAACACAGCTATCAAAGTACCGTAGCGCGTAAATAAAATTCACTCCCCGTGTCGTTGTTGCGAGCGAGTAAGGGAGCACACACAGTTACAATAATTACCGGAGATCGCGACCGTACCCTTAACAGCACAAAAGTTCTCGGATTGCCTTTGCGCTGTTTTTCCGTATTATAACCCCAATTTCTGTACACACCCACACACATACACATTTAAATTCATGCAAATCCGACATTATCTGTACAATGTAGTAATAGCTTATTTATTGCTTACAAACGAACTTTATGGCGTGGGAATTTTTTACTGTCAGGTTACGTCCGCTGTTCTATTTAACGTTTTTCGCTTTCCTGATTCCGGTTAACATATTTTTCGCTTTTCGGTTCAAGTATTTTGTAATTCCAAAAAACTTAAGTCATGTCTTGCCAACTCAACAATATAGGCATAATAATCAGCTGCACATATACAAAAAAGTGGTTGTATTTTTACCCAATCTCATGGCTACATTGTGCTTTACGCTTGCGGCTACAAAACATGCAATGTCCGCATCTAGCTATGTTTTTTCGTAGCAGATAAATGTATGCATGGACATTGGCTGGATTGAAGAAGGACACGTTCACTCGACCACTAGCTTAAGTTAATTTTTTACTTAAGTTAGAACTTTCAACTGCGACATGCACGAGTTTCTTGCAGCTACAAGTGTTTGCAATGAAACATCGTTTTCGTTCTGAATCTTGACATAAATTTGTACGATTTGCTGACGAGTGCAATAAATATCAAGCATTGCTATGAATTATCATTTCAGCTTATGATGGCAAATATAAATCGTCTTGCAAGGTTATTCATGCTTATGAATTATTTGTTGGCGCATGTCTGTCTTGGACTAATTGCAGTTACAAGTTCTTCGAATGAATTTTTTAAATAACTTGCAGCTGCAAGTTTCAGCTGCAAGAAATATTTAAAAATAAAGAAAACAAGCCCGTCACAATCGCTATAGACTGCGAGAAATCCAGCAGGTATGATACTAGAATTAATACAAGCCTCGACATGAATAAATTCAAAAAGTCTGAATTAATTCAGAAGCGCGCAACAACGTTTCTTCCGACAGGTCAATCAAAATAGGTACAGGTGGAAGAAATTCAAGCGACTTGCAATTGCGTTCTCGCACGTGCGAATTTATTTTAATAATAGAACAAATTCCGGTGAATAAATTGCAGATGCAAAAACTTCAAAGTTGTTATGTGGAAGTTTTTGCTGCAATTGCACGTGTGAATAGGGATAGAGACGAAGGCTTCTACGAATGGGCATTTCAGAGCCGAGTTATTTAGCACACTGCGTACTTTGTGTCGACTATTAAAAGTCACGTTTCTGAAACCCGATAATCGCTGTTCCTGCCAGACACGGATGAAACTATGCACGGTTTGATAGGATTGCTATCCCGTCATTTTGTTATATGACCGCGTGTCACTTAGCAAGACTCTTTACCAGACCGTGATTGTTGAGTATTTGCACAGAATCCTGCAAACCGTGCAATTTTTCTGTGAAAGATCGCTGAATGCATACGGTCTATGATTGTTCTAAGTAATAGTTTTACGCACAATAAGCGAAACAAACATGCAGATTATTGCATGACTATAACTACTATGCTAGTTGATAGGCTCCTCAACTATGTGTTTTTCTTTGTAGTTGAGGTCTGAGTGCTTGTGAATAAATGGCGCAGGAAGAAGGGGGAGGGGGTGGGCAAAGGGCCATGCCCCAATAGTTTGGCAAATTTTGTCAAAAAAACTGTTTAGATGGATGGTTGGTACAATCTGCTTTTTGGGTTAGTTTAATCCTGCGACTATCTGAACAAACTCGGAGCATAATGCGTTATATTTGTTTACATTTGTAGGCGTCAAAATGTACACTAGCTGGTTACCTGAATAAATTACAGTATATGTTGACCAAGAGTTTATGAAGATGTTTCTGAAAACAAGGTCATATAGTGCCGTTTCATCCAATCTTAAAAGTAAGTCGCAGTTTTATTTCATATACATTCAATGCGCATTATATTTTTGCTGAACATTCATAAAATGGTAATTTGTCATATGGGTTGCAATTCCAGCGTGTCACACCTCTGCGCATGTACTCTAATGTAACAAAGTATATGAGACATAGAGATTTATAAATGCGTCTTTTGTATGTTTATTTGTCTCAATGTTCGCAGGATTATACAGCAAACATGTTGCTGTTGCGAAACCATCCACTTCGTCAGCTACGGAAAAAGCTCGAGATCATAGAAATCAGCTATTTAGTGAAGAACGGGCCAGACAAAGCAAACTTATCTCAAGAGTTGAAAAGATTGAAGTTCAGGTTAGTAGCTTTAAATTATTTTAACTCACGAACCAATTATTGGACGTTTCGTTAGCGCACTCAGATGGCCCACCCCTGGGTTCACCTCCGATTACGCTGTTTCTAGAAATAAACGATAGTATCTTTTAGAAAATTTTGTACTCATTTTCCGATAGAAGCCTTTTTTCAACGCTGAAGAGTATTCATGCATAATGAAAATTTGCGAGTTTGTCTAACAGCTTAACATTGGCGTGTTTGTCATTATTTTATTTTTATTATAGGTCAACGGCATGCCAGAAACATGTAAATTGATTATGAATAAACATTTTTCTTCGCCATATGATTGCGCTAAACGTAAGTAATTAAGCATATAGATTAGCTCGGTTTAAATTTGAGTTCTTTTTTCAAAACTGTATTACAATATGTATTTAGCGATCGTATTTTTCCTGAATTATGTATAATTAGCTTTTATTTTTTGTAACCTTGGCGCACAGGCATGCTGCACATTGTTTAACTACAGACTGCTTGTGGTAAACCATGTCCATTAGAATTTTTTCTTATTTTAGGTTTTAACGCCCCTATCTTGATGTAATTTGGGTTATAGCTGACTTCTCAGAAATAGAATGTTAAATTTGTGTTTTAAGTATAGCACGTATACGTACAATATATGAAAACTAGCAACCATTCTGTGCGTTAAAGATTTTATTAGTAAAACTTGCTAAATTTTAAACATGATATAATGTTGGTGAACATGATTGAACCCAATACTAGTGCTTACTTATTGCAAATAACACACAGTGAGGATCGTAAGTTTTGCGTTGTTAAACGGGAAATCAATGCGAGCCCTGTGGACAACATAAACAGCTGCTTATGTATACGTATATTTTTCTGTGTTTTACATTATCCAGATCTTAATAAAGCCATATTAGATTATTCTGCGCTTGCTTTGGTGAATGGCGAACTATGGGATATGCATCGACCGCTTTGCGAGGACTGCAACATCAAGTATTTGTTTTTTACTGACCCAGATCCACAGGCGCCAAATGATGTAAGCAAATCATTGTTTTGTTTGGCAGGTGAAGCTTGTTTTGCAATGTCTTGTTAAAAATGGTATTTTGTATTTACAAATATCGTAGATATATGTTTAAATATTAGTACTCGAAAAGGCACCAAATTTGCATTAAATATAAGTATATGAATACCTATGTACACCACGACTACTGTTATAGCTTGTGATCTGTGTGACCTTCAATTAAATATTAATCAGGTTGAAAGATCTTCGACTTTTACTTAATTTTTCTTTAGTTGAATTTTTCGGGATGCACGTTTGAATGATTTTATGTTGTTGAAGTTTATGGTCAGTTTAGGCATACTGGAGATCGTGTACTTTTATACTTGGAGCTTTGATCGAATTGTCATTCAAGCCTGAGTATCAAGTTTTACTGCACAGTTGGCCACAATTAAACTGTAAGTCGAAAAGAAACTTTGGTATAAATTTAATCTGTCCATAATAATATTGTTCCTTATTATGTAATTGTCTTGCTTCAACTAGATTATTATTACAAGCACTGTACAAAGTCAAAACTGGTGAATTTTTTCAGTTCACTAGATGTCTACAATTTGTTGCTTAGAGTACTTGCTTACAGTGTCTTATTTTAGTAGGCGTATTTTTCACCGTCTGCAGCACGCATTGCCAGTTAACAATGTGCCGTAAAAATCGGCTCTCAAATTCGAGTATTTGTGATTGCTGTGGAATAGAAGAAGAATCTGTAGAGCACTTCTTAACCAGATGTTCGGTTTATATTGCAGCTAGTAATAGAGTATACAGATCACGTACCGTGAGTAATATTGATAACAATATATAGAAGCTGAATAGGCTTATAACAGAGTCATTAAGATTTTAGTTCAAATATTCTAGTTTTCAGAGAGACTGTGTAACGGATCAATTGTGTCTAAACACCTTGTGGTCTCATTTGATATCTATCTATCTAAGTATTGGCTAAACAATTACTTAACCAATTTTTGTTTCTAAAAGCCGATCAACTAAATACTTAAGTCAAACACTTCTAGAATACTATTCTCCGTCTCACTAAGATTGCACACGAAAGGTAGCTCCTTGAAATGAAGCAAAATTATATGTTCCTTCTTGTTGCGCTGGTACAACATTGGCAATTCTCTGTTTACGTCGGAAAAGCTAAGTATTTACTTAAGTCGGCGACTTGGGGCACCATGCGTACAATTTCAATTAGACCAATGTTAGTATGCCTAAACTGTTAATTTGTTTTGTATCAATGTTATATTTTTGTATCAGTAAATTTTAAGACGAAACTGGAAGCTTTGTTTACGACGCATATGTGAATGCTGAAGATTGGAAACCGGATGTAGTAGGCTAACTTATTTGCCGCCTGGTTTGAGTATACATATTTTCAAAAGTATTTTAACTACAGTTATGTAAGACTAAAATTAATACGTATATACTTTCTGTGTTGTCGATCCAGTTTTGTTTTATACGAAAGTGCTTACCAATTTTTTCTTCTTGGCAGTGTTGTAAAACGTTATATCTGCAAGAGTTTGAAAGTATCGTTGGCACAACAATTTGTATTTAGAAAGACCCTTTTAATCATGACGGTTTTAACACGTTTAGAAATATTTTTCATCAAAATACGATTTGTGCGTTTTCGATCGTAGTTTTTAAATGTCAAGACCGCTTGGCATTTAATAATATAAAGGAATGTTTGTATAATCTGATTAATATTCGCATTGTTTCAGAGAGAAAAACGAGTCCTCAGCCGTATTGCTATGAAACAGATACGTGATCAAAACCTTAAGTTTGAACGACTAGATATCAGCATTAAACTTGCTCAGCGAATGTTTCAGTATAACCGGTATGTGGAAAGTTGGTTAACATTGGCTGAAGAAAATTGTATTTTCACTAGGGTTAATCGTATACCAAAGTGCGCATTATTTCTATAAAGCTAAAAATTCAATAGATCTCAGTGTATAAAGTAGTTAAGTTGTAATATATTGCTCTATTTTGCACTTGTGTGTTTTAGTAGTAAGGTGGATTCCTAGCATATGTTTCTATGTATCGTTTTATTCAAGGACGATACGTATCGTAGTTTAATACCCAATTATACTTTTCGAAGTAAATTTCTGGCAAACAAGAATACCACAGCCGGAAATCTGTCTTACCTGTTATGCGTTATATGGAAGTGTAGTAGCAAGGGTTCCTACAGGAACTGCATTTCCCAGGAAGCTGTAACAGGAAGAGGAATCCATTTTTTGTTTTGTCAAAGTTGATGACTTTTGTGCTTATCCTTAACATTTTTCTCAGATTCAAATTGGAACAGCTTGAGTCAATTGCAGCTAAATCAAAAATACCGGGAACCATTACAGTTTATCGTCACGGATCACATGTAGATATTAGTCGTGGCCCTATGATTTCCAACAGTGGCCAATTTGGCTATTACAATGTGACAAACGTAAGTCATTTGGGTTATCCTTGCTAAGCGCAAAACTCACACATTTCTGATTGCGAACGGACGCAAACTGCCATTACCTAACATGAGGGGGAATATGGCATGAGCTAAGGTTTTGTGCCTTAAAAATTCATGTTTTCACTCGTTATTACACGTTTCAATACATTTTTATTAAAAGCAAGCGGACTGTATTGTCATAACGGAAATGTAAAAAGTTTGCAAGCTTTTGCAGCTTTATTATCCAATTTGAAACTGTAATATTTTTGCTGTTTGAATAGTGAAGAAGTGTAAAAGCTGACATTGATATTAAAATAGTTTGATTGATATATTGCAGGCAATACTGCATAATACTGATTTTGGACCGTTGTATCGCTTTCAAGGTGTTTCGGTACCTTTTACGCAACGCGTGAATTCATGGACGTGGGAGCTTGTTTGCAAAGCTGCAGAAGAACCTGTAAGTTTATTTTATCGTGTTGCGGTTGGAATTTGGTTTCCAAACTGAGTTTAGCTAGCACCAGTCGTTGTTATTCAGCACCTATTAAATTGAAAAATATTTAATTTAGCCGTTTTCTATTCTAAAATTAAAGTAATTGGCTTTGTGTCAGTGCAAAGCATTTTCAAAATTTCGAATTCAAGATTTTGTCGTATAAACTAATTTTTCAGAGTCGCCAACCGCTGCCCATAAAGCGAATTCAGTCAGCAGTATGAAACGATACCTCATCGGGTGTTGATTTACGGATTTTAATGATACGTATAGTTTACGCGCCGAGAACATATCGTTTGTTTTAATGTTTTGATTGCTTGTCGAAAACCATCACAATAGTTTGGGCGATTGATTTATTTTTGCAGTTGGTTTCTGTATTAGTAATTCTGCGACAGACCAAAGTTATCAGCTGTATGTCAAGTGGCGTTATTATTGTTATATGGAAATACCGTGATTGATCGTAGGATTCATCCAAAGTTATAATTTCAATTGTATTAAATTGTATTGTGAACACTGCTAAAATTTAAACGAAAGCGCTTATAATAAGATATAATGTATATATTTTGTTTTTGAGAGTCCAACCAAATCATAGTTTAAGTGACAGATGTGTTCTGAAAAGCATGTTTTCTTTATTCATTATGTTTTCAAATGACTGGACAAATACAATTTTTCATTATTCTGCTTGCAAAAGAGTAGACGAATACATCAGGAAACCCTTGTATTGCAATGGACTTACTTTCGGTTGCTCTATATCTTAATATGAATATGATTTATTCTGTAATTAAATGCTGTGCATTATTTCGTGCAAATGTGATGTTTCTTTTAGTTTGCAGCGCTATTTTTCCCCGCTGAACAATTATAATAGTGATACATTTTAATCCTATAAAGGAAGGTTGTAAATTCTGGTGAGTTGAATTTAAATTTAGGATAAGTCGAATATCAGAGTTTGTATTAGTTCTTCAAAACTCAGAATTCTATGTTATTGATCCAACTCATTCTGAGTTAATTAATCGATTCAACCGGAATCAACTAAAGTTGCAGTGAGTTTAACGTTTACTGACAACCAGGATGTCAACGGATAGTAAAAATATCGGAAATGGGTGTGAATAGTTCGTGATTTCTTATGCCTATAGAAACCACCAATTCCGCGCTTATGTCCGTATTTCAATGACGCTAGATCGCTCTGGTTCAGTAATGCAGTCAGTTTCCCCTTTTATTCCACGCAACACCGTTATAAAGCTATACGAGTAAAGCACGAGTACCAATACAATACAAGTAATATGCTTATCCTGCCAAACTTATTCAACCGAATGTGCCGAAAGTTCCTTTGTTTTAGGTGCTTTCCGCACGTCTACTACGATACATTAAGCCTGTTATTCCACTAAGCCACAAGCTCACACCGTACAAACAAAATGCAAACTTTTACGTGACAACCCAAGTTCTCCGTTACAACTCGAGATAACCGTACAAACCCCAAGAACCCTCAAGAAAACAGACGAGACTAGCCCACTAGAATCGACAACCCCCCCCCCAAATATATCCCCAAGAATCCCGTTAACTTCCAATAAGTTTAAGTCTCCCGAAAGCCTATGCCAACCAGCCATGCAAATAATATCCGCCAACCTGTAAATGCAACAAATATAAAACGCCAAGAAAAATCACCCCAATTCTAACTTCTCCACGTCAAGACTGATTTCTTGACCTGGCTCCCCTAAGGGTGTCTCGCACAGCCGCCATAACATCAATTTTATAAGTGTACGCCCTAAAGCAACGAGACGGAAAAAATATTAGGTATAAAAGTTCCAAAAATGTTTTATTGTTCTGCCAACTCAGGAACAGTGTATTCCTAAAGCAGCATGGGCTTCGGAATTTCGATTCAGTAAAAATTTGAAGGCATGTTTAACAGGGTATAACTGGATATCGTTCTGGTAAAAATCAATGTCCGTTTCCGATATAGAAATAACGTAAATTTTGTTGTTTTCTAAAAATTTGTTATCACGTGTGTAGTTCCGCAATTTTTCAAATGATATGAAAATTACGGAATTCATCGAAATTTTAAAAAATTTTCCATGCAATGCTAGTTTTTCTTGAAACCTTTTGCATTACCAGTGCCAAAATTGTATTGGAAAACAATACAATTTAAACATAAACATTTGCTAGCATTTTTTTATTACTAATTGTTTCTATCATTTTTACTTCACGTTACATTCTGAGATTTAACTTGCATGGAGGTCAGTGTTGAACGGTTAGCGGAGGTCTGGCCATAAACCCATGAAATAGCGGACTATTCATATATTGGTTAATATTAAGTAAGTAGGCTATAGCGTCTCAGCTTCTTCAGTTTCCTCACTGTCAAGATTGTGGCCAATATATAGAATAGGGCCATAACAGCAGTCAGAGCATGCATATAAGCGGAAGTCTAAAAGCCTAAACGTAAAAATTAACTTACACCTAAGTCTAGCCTAAAGGAAGAAATAGCTAAGCTTAAGCTTATTCTACTGCAGTCCCGCTAAAAAACGTTCCGCCCCTAATCTTTACATGGGTCAAGACTGTTTCCGTTTTGTACTTCGTAAGCTAATTTAACTGTACCTAGAATATATACGCTTCACTCAAAGTATGGTTTAATATTGTAACTAGGTTTTTAAATTGTCGGTTGTGTTTTTGTTTGTTTACATTGATGAGACGATAACAGAGTTCTGGGGACACTGGCTCATGCAAGAACATCGAACCGCGGCTTAGGTTCCCCACGTTCGGCTTCTCGCACGCTTCGCCTTTTTCCTGGCTGGTACACAACACTAATGGATTCGAGATGTTTTGTTTTCTGACCGGTTGCTTATACACGTAAAAGTTAATTTTGTGTCCAAAGTTAGGATACCTGTATTGTTACAGCACGTAGAAAATGGCAAATTCAGAATTTGCAACATTGAAGAAGTTTAAGGAAACAGAGGAGCCAAGTTCCGTGTGCTTTCGCGCTCAAGTTAGAGAAAGCAGTGGCGTTGTATCGTATGACTTCCAAGGAGAAGGAAGAAAGCAAATTAAGCTAGTTCTTTGTGACAAAGAGGACTTTTGTTTCGCCTATTGGCACAACAGCCTGTTAATTAAGAGCATTTCATACAACGCGGAGTTTTGTATTGCTTCTCTAACTGTGTTCGTGATTCGATCAGGGATGTACTAATGATAACTTCACAATCCCAGGTAAGTGATTTAGATTATTCTTTTCTGGTGTTAAGCTGTGCGTTGGTGGGTTTAAAAGATATGGACTCAAAGGGCTAAAGTGTGTGGCTCTTTTTCGATCCTGAGTTGTGATTTCCAACATGGGTGGATGTAGTGGAGATGGTTGGTAAGGTTATATAGTATCCACCGTACAAGTTTTCAGTATTGCGTGATTGAAACAAATTTACATAATTTTTTGTAGTGGGTGAGATGTCCGTATTACCTTTTCTACTCCCATAACAAGAGTAATCAAGAGACGTTAGTGGTTTAAAAAGTTTATATGCGCACACCCCGCAAATAAATTATGGATACGCCACTAGTGTTGGATTATGCTTTCTAAATGATTAGATATTTTTCAGCAGTTAAATATATTTGTTTTAGGTGTTACGGACTAAGTCGCTAGACGTTGAGGAAAAGTTTTTGCAAACATTTCCGTCTTTGCCAGAATTGAAGCAAATTCATGGTAAACGTAAATTATGCTCTGTTTCTGAGGCTCTAACATTACAAAAATGGCTCGAGTAGCCGTGGAAGGTAAGATGTACAAGGTAATTTTTGTTTTTAACCTTTTTGCAGAAAGAGTTTGTGTCAGGAACCCACTTGTTTTACAAAATGTTTTCAAAACGTGTGTGCCCCAAGGTCTTAAGCGTAAGATGGTATAGGTAATTGGCATATGTAAGCGCCTTCAAGTAGGGAAGCTGAGAGTTGAAGATGTAGCTTGCTTGATATTAGATTTCCGATAAATCAAAAAATATTCATAGTAAAAAGAGTTGTTGACATTTGAAGTGTAGTAGGTGAGTTGGATATTCGGTTCGAATATAAATCACGGGTGTCCGCACTGTATTATTAAAATGTCATTCCATACTAAAGTTTAGCAGGTGGGCGTCTACAAATAGAGTTGTTCATTCACAGATTGAAAATATAATAAATCATGCGTTCAATTTTTACAGCTTTTGTAAATTGGTGTCTTTTATATATAACATTCACACAGTTACCAGTGTGGAATGGGGTTCGGTTTCTCTAAGTGTGAAAAACAGACGATTTACCCTTACCTCCAATAAAAATTAGTGTGATGTATTGTTTTATTCACAAAAACACAGTTTAATGTCTGAAGTTACACAAAGCGTTTAACGATGGTATGGGGATATTAAAATGACAAATTATTAATGACTTAATTGTGAATAAGTAGGTGGTGAGTAACAAATCGGTTGACTCGCCCTCGATAGGGTTTCACACAAACTTATGTTCGCATTAAGACTTAATGCAATAAATGCGCAGACGAGTTATTTAGGTTTACACCGCGGTAGCTGGTTATAGTTTCTTCAAATAATTTCTAACGATTCTGTTTGTTTTTCAGCGTGAAAATAATTTTGGTAGCGTAATGTGAAATGAAATGTTCATTCAGATTTGTCCAAAAGAAACCAAGGTGTGCAACAATGAACCAACGGAAATTACGAATCGTAAAATTTGTGGCAATGTCGGAAACAAAATTTTGATTGGGTTTTTTCGAAAACTCGCAACCACGGCATTGCAACTAAAAGCTGAGTACAATATTGTTGCGACTGATTTGGTTAATCCTACACTATATGGCGAGACTTGTCTTGCGTCTTCGGATAATACAAATGTTGAGGTAAGTACCAGTGGTGGATCTAAAAAATGTTTGACAGGGAGCATCTAAACTATACACTGAATATTTCATATCAGTTTAATTTTTTGTATTTTAAATTTCGTTAATAATTGCGGATGTTAACCCCTTCTCACATTGAGTTGCCCATAGGCAACTCAGCGCAGTGTATATACGTTAAATAATATATATCGCACAGTGTTTAACAATTGTAACACGTATACATAGTACTAAATCACCACAAGACGTGAGAGCCCCCTCGGACTCGAGCGTCAAGCTCCTATAGCTGAGTGGTGATGGTATACGCCTCCCACTCCAGTCACTGGAGTTCGAATCCTAGCATAAAAGTAGGGCTCAGGGAAAATAGTAAATATTCATGTGATAAAGGGTTAAACGCATTTTTTACAAAATTGCGAAAGCTATGTAAGACACATTGCTATATTTATCGTATGGATATGTTGGCGGTCTCAATAATAGCGGATGCGGTTCGTGTGAACACTATTTTGTGTGTCTGCGAAGTCTATTAGGTAATTAATAACGGAAAAATGTTTCATTGACATTTTTACGTTAAACAAAATTTATAATGTAAACGGCAGTCTTAATCGAGACATAAATCATAGCCAGGATTCAACTATTTACAGATATTATCCCCTGATGTCTACACCATTGATATTGGAGAATTGAGGGATCCAGATCAAGAATCAGACTTAAAACGTGATCGAAAAGATACAAAAGCAGCAATTATCGATAAACCTAAAGAAGTCGGGTTGTAAGAAAACAAGAAAGTTATAATAAGAATATACATTTGATTGAGATACTGTACTGCAGTAAAATCGGTAGCAGAAATAACAAGAAATCTAAAATGGGATAACTTGTGTCAATTCCAGTATGACTTTTTAATTGCACAAATATCAAATTTTTACACTGCAAAAAATAGTGAGTCAAATTGACTCTCTCCGAAATAGGGTTTTCCTGACTACACAAACTGAGTCAAAATTCGACTCCGCCAGAGTGAAACTGAGTCTAATTTGTCTCAGGCGGAGTCGAATTGGACTCTGTTTTTGCTGTCAGGAAAAGTCTATTTCGGACAGAGTCAATTTGACTCACCATTTTTTGCTGCATAGTTGTTACTTGACGTTCGGTATTTGAATCTTTGGCATTGGTGTAGACACAATAGCGCACTTCGGTTTAGGCTTAGGTAACGGCTTCTGTAGCAATTTAATAGAAGAAATGATATAAAATAAAGCTAACATGGAATAACTTTTTCTCAATTCGAATACCACACTTTTTGCATAAACATGTTGTCTTGTATTGTTAGGTTTCTTATTTCATATACAACACAGATCTGCACTTGAACTTGTAGAAAAAGCTGATCAACAATTACCAATAAATGTAATTGGAAGACAGCGGTGAAAATTTTTTTTATTGATCGTTTGTGTTGATAACAGTATGATATAAAAAATGTTGTAGTGCAGGATAAATTTTAATACAAAAATATTCATATAGGAAATTACGTTCCGGAAAAAACAATAAAATTTCCTAGTACAAAAATATTGAGGTAAAAATACAGCCGTGCTATTGTTATAATTAAAATATATATATACATTATGAACTGTTTTGTTTTCGCTATAATGTTTTTTGACAGAATAAAAGCATAAAGTTATAGAGCCGATAAACAGGGTGCTTGAATAGCTAAGTGATGAGTACGCGGAATTGGAAGTCCGGTCATGCAATAAAATTTTGGTTTGCTTTGTGTAACCAGGTGAATAATGCCTACATACCTTTGTACTACAATCGGAACAGGAAATTTTCATCCCTAAACCCTCTTCATGCGTCTTTGTCCAATGTCGCCTGTACAAATTTCACAGGAACAATACAGTGTTTAATAATGAAAGAAATTCCAGAAACTAAATTTAGGCCTGTGGGGGGAGTGCAAAAGTAACTAGATTTTCTCAAAAATGACGGAGCGACTTACAGTATCTGTTACTAGCACCAAATATCTTTTGCAAGAAATAGTACTTGTTTTAACTATTATATTGCGCATGGCCCCCGTTTTATAAATTTCTGGATCTACTACTGGTCAGGGACCAACTATAACATAACAACAGCAACCAGCTAATGGTTTTCTCTTCAATTGTCGTTTCAGTATAAACACAGAAACTATATTAATGTTGATCGTAGTACTAATATATAAAAAATACACCATGGTAACTAAAAGCGATACAGTTCTACTGTTGTGCCTGGTATCCAGACTATACCTTCTAGCGCAGTTGCAGAAGGCTGGTTGTTGGTTGTGATGTTGTCGTTTTGAATTACTTGGCCATGAAGTCTCAGCGAAGAGTATTTTGCGAAAACATACCACTATCAAGTTTGCTAAGTTTTCGAAGCTGAGTTCCTTTGATTTGAAGTGGTAAACGTTTTGAATTCCAGTTGAATTTTCTAAATAAGATATTTGACTGTAAATTGAAAATTTACTGAATTTGCTAATAAGATAATTGACTGTAAATTTAGAGTTTACTGGATTTGCTAGTAGATAATTGGTTGTAAATTGAGAATTTACTGGATTAGCTAAAAGTTGAAAATATGACAAAAGCAGTACTGAAAACAATCGCGGTGCCTCGCTTCTATAAAGAAATTAGAGTTGCAGTAATAGAATCAAAACTTCTTAGAGAAAGTGAATTTTGTTGGATTTTTGGACGCAGTTTTGCGCTGAACTTTTAGGCACAAGTAGTCAGTATATTAAAAAGTCTTGGTCCTGGATGAAAACAAAGTTTGTGGATGGACATGTACGAGATTTTCACTGTAAATTGAGACATAAACGTTTTTATTTACAAATGACAGGAAGTCCCATTTAACAGAATTGCAAAATTATTGTGTTATTTGCTATAATATTGGTGTCAAGTGGTTGAGGATAATCCTCACGTATTTATTTTTGCCCTAGAGCTTATAATTTTTATTTTGAGATAAAACCAGTATTAGTTGATATCGGTGAAGTAAAACAAGTGGATATTTGTGTTTTCATATTAGGAAAAAGATTAATAATTTAAACCATCACAATTGTTTAACTGAATAATTCAACACGCACAACTTGCTATTTGGAAATCAAGATGTAAGCTAAATTTAGAAAGTATAGCCGAAGATCCTATGTCAATTTTTAAGACTACTATATATCGATCGCTATGTCGGTTGAGAACTTTGCTAATAAGATATTTGACTGTAATATCTCAACAAGACGCTCGAACACCATCGGGCACGAGTGTCGAGATCTTAATACTCGAGCAATGATTTTAACTGCCTCCCCTCTGAGAGTTCAGGGTTCGTATTCAAGCTTGAATTTAGAACTCATATGAACAAAAATATGCTGCAACGAGTTAAAATTAATTATTAACTGACCGTTGTTTGTTCAGGGTTAATAAATGTACTAAACGCTGCGCGTCCAAATCACTCTAAAACTGACCATCTTTTCTATTTTGAAACCGTGTTTCTGTTTAACGTAAATAAAAACATATTTACTAATGACAAGTGACTACGATTATTACGACAGCGACGATGTGGCTACAAAAGAGAAAAATCGAAAAACGGCAGGTGGCAAAGAAGTTGCTCCTGCGGGTCGATGCGGCGCGTGTTGTTTTTATATGAAAAAGAAAGGAGTCAAATACATATCGTTTATACTCCTGGCGCACATATGGGCGTTAATAACTGGAGCAGTTATGATGAAAATTGAACGTACGTTTCGGCCCATGCTATTGAATGCTGCTTGTTAAGCGTAAAACTAAACTTAAACCTAAGCTTCCCAGATTCTAGCTAAATACCAAAGTCCCCGTGCCTACATTGCTCGTATGATTGACATATGTGTATGTTTTATATAATTATTTTTCTTAAAAATATGTCAAGATTAATCTAAACGAAAACAAAATATATCGAAAATGTAATAAAGGAATATTCACCACAAACGCTTCGCTGCGGTTCAACACATAGGAAAACACCTGAATATATGAAATATTGAAGGTAGCAAAAAAATTTTGCACACAATTTTTTGAACTTAAACGAACAGTCGCTAACGTTCGAGTTGGCGTCAACTGCTTATAAATTTAATTTTCAATTAAAATTGCAGCGTACATTGTAATACTGAATTTTGATAAATCAAAACCTAATTTTTTGCATAAATCGATAGCACTGTAAAACAAAACGTTGAGAGAAAACAAGAATTTAGAATTTGCATATCGTATCAAATTGTAAACTAAGCTTGGGTCGTTTAACTTTGTATTCCGATGAACTTTGCATGAAACATATTTCAAATATATTTGCGTGATTTTCAGAGGGTCCCGAAAAAGACGAGATTGCTGCCGAAATAGAAAACAACAACAAGACGTATAGAGCACTTTCAAGAGAACTTGTTGCAGTTTATGCGTAAGTTACGCAACACGGTACCGTACAGGGCGTGCGTATACAACTCGAAGGTAGGCACTGAATATACCCGTAATTATGAAGCATACATCAAGCCGGTGTTGAATAATTACAATGAAAATGTACTCCTTATGTTTAACTGGTCAAATCAAGCTACTTTTTAGCGTACAATTATTTTTGTTGAAATATCAATTATTAGCATAATTTGTTATCCAAGGCTAAACGGTACTGCTTGTATTTTTGTTTGATTCGTTTACGATTGTGACGACAATTTCTGGTGCCAGTTGTAAACTATTTTCAGAGATCAAAATGGTTGTGCGGCGAAAAATGATCCACGGTATCTAATAGAAGAAGAAGTGTACAATCAGCTGTACCAACCTTACAAATATGGCGGCTATCGTTGGGATTATGCAGGATCTGTATTTTATTGCATAACAATACTGAGTACAATTGGTAAGTTCGGTATTGGCTTTTGTGCGTTTTTGTTCATGTTTTAAGTTAACGCTGTAGGATTAGGCTTAAGATTGCCGTTTCCTAAAGTTAAGTCTACGCCTTATCCCGTCGTATACGAAAGCTTAAGGTATTTCTTACAAACGTAAAAGACTGTAGAACCTACCAAACGCTGTCAAACAGTGGTTTTCCTTTGTTCCAATTTCGACACCGAAGGATAAATTCTCAATTAAACCTTTCCGACATGAATATTTTTCATATGTATAAGGACTATTTTACGCCAGGGTTCGATTTTCAGCCTCACAAGTGGAAGGCGTTTAGCATTATATTACTCAACTTTAATCAGCTTGCCGCTCTTGCTCCAGGGGGCTGTCACATCTTATGAGGCTTTTACACTACACATAAGCTTTGTGATAGTTAAACGGTGCGCATTCTTTGAATTCGCTTACACCGGTTACTCTATTAAGTTACTCACAGTGTAGTCGATGTAAGAATTGGTTAATATAACATTAACTACGGTGACATCTAAAGCAATTGTAAATATGAACGCTATAAGTTGCTACAAGATTGAACGTTAAACAAAACCAGCAAAACTCAACAACAGCTTTAGGTTGTGCAATTAAAGTTCAAAGTAAACTGAAAATATGTCAAACTTACCAATTACGCTCCTAAGCTCGCTTCCTCTGAAGCATTGATCTATAATTTAAATCAGCTGTTGAAAATTTTATTGAATTCTATTAAATTTTTGAAATTATACTTTTGAAATTATACAACACAGCATTCTAAAACTGCGAACGTTGTGTTTCGTATGTGTTAATTTAAATGATAAAAGCCTACGTTGGAAATATATTTTTATTACAACTTACCTTTAGTTGAGTAGATTTTGCTTAAAATTTGTAGCTTAAACGTTCGTTTCAATGTGTATATTTGGTTGTGAGAATAATCAATGGCACTCGAAACTTGAACTCATCTGAGCTGACAGCTGTAAAGTTACAATACAGTGATAAATTAGCACGGCTATTAGCCGTATATCTATTAAAACTATGAACCGGACCAACAGAAATTAGCTTTCGAATTCCACTCCAACATTGAACTAAGTCTAAGGTCGCCTTAAGCCATCTTTGGGCACCTCAACCGCTTAAGATGCAAGCCTGCGCGTCACTTGGCCGGCTGGTTTTTAAAGGTTGCAGATGCTATTAACAATTGTTAGGCCTAAATATGGTGTAAAAATGATGGTTTCAGGCTACGGTAATCAATATCCTCGCACTGCAGGTGGTCAAATATTTACAATATTTGTTGGGTTAATCGGAATTCCTCTTTTTGTCGCCGCGTTGAACGCACTCAGTAATCTGCTATCACCGCCGTTGCTTATTTTGTGGAAGAATATACGAAGTAAGATCAGTCATAAACAGTGCCGGAGCAGACAGGGGTGGGGGCTTCGCCAAACTGACGTGCGAAGCAAGAGAGGAGCCAGACGCATTTTAAAACTGGCGGTATTTGTTTCAACCGATTACGGTGGGTTCCTTTAGGGGTGCCTCCCCAAATGTTGGGTACGGGGGTGACTGCTTAAGCCTTGGTGATAAATTAAGCATTTTGTCTAACATATACCTAACCTACTTGCTAGCTTGTAATTCTTAACATTTACTACGAATGACAAAAACTTTGGTTGTAATTTAGAATGCTAATTATCCTTACATCATTGTACTTATAATCGTATAAGTCAAACGCGTGTAGCACCTAACACCAGTTGGTGATAGTTCTTGTAACTTTCAACACAGTGAATCGTGAGGCTCAAAATTTAGCACATCTTTCGCATTTAATATGCCCTACTGCTATACTATATATTTTTTGCAATCCAGACACGACATCAACCATGATGACCTGAGCCAATGTGAAGATCAGGGGCGGAGAGTTTTTCTGTGGGACTAGAATAGAGTAAGCTTAAGCTTTAGACTAATTTTTTGCTTGGCTTAGGCTTAGGCTTAGGCTTAGAATTATGCTCCTATTGACGCTAGACTAAGGCTTAGGCTTAGGCTTAGAAATATACTTATAATATTATTCCGCCCCTGTTCTTTACATTGACCATGACCTGTCTAAGCGTTAAAATGTGATTTGTTAATATATTTCGTTAACTTTAGTGGTATTTTTATATATTGCTGTTTGATATATAGGATATTGCCGAAGTAAGCAACGAGAACACTTGTTATTGACGCTGGCTGAGTTAATAAATGTCCTTTACTGAACTGCACTTTCACATGTTTACCTTTTAGTATTGTTCCATCATCACAATCACGAATTTGTCGTGAAATTTTGAAACATTTCCAAAGTATGAAAATGCAAAAAAGTGTTTCCAGGAAACTGCTTCAATTGCACTTCACCAACCTCTCCTACTGTAATCGTGCACTGCGTTGCAACTTTCATTAGCAGTTTTAGTTTAATACAAATATATGAAATTGGCATTTTCAAACTCCATACGAGTAAGAAGTGGGTTTTGTTGAATTCAGCGAACTAAGGACTTTAGACTTCAATATACAGTAGTCAGCCGATGTTAACGAATAAACAACAATCTGCATTGCAAATTGTTTTTTCACAGAACATACATTTTTTGTTCCAAGAAAATATTGTAAACAATGTAATGCTGGAAAGTTGCCCAAAATACGTATGTGGGTCATTCAAGCTTTAATATATAGATATGCAACTATGTGCGTTCAACAAGAATGGATGCTACCCAGTAGTAGGGGCATTGTGTTGTACTACCTCCATGTTTGTGGGTGTTGATCTAATTGTTGTCGTAACCTATCCCGCGATTTTTTTAAACATGCTATAAAAAAGTTAAAACTATATGAGAATGTGTGCCTCAGAAATGACAATCATAATAAACGTAAGCGAAATTCATAATTAAGGTAAGCAAAATACAAAGTCAGGTAATTAGTTTAAGTGAGATCATTTTTTCTATTGGAATACAGTATATTTCGTTTATTGGTAACACTGAAAACACAGTCAAACAATGATGAATGCTAAAATGAATTGTAGATTTCAGTATTTGAATATATATAATATATAATATATATGATATATAATATATATGTATATATACATATATGTAGATATAGGCAATCAACTTTCTTTCAGACGTTTGTTTTATTCTATTCATATTCATTTTATGAATGTCCACAAAAAGTGTATGGTTGAAAAATTCTCGATTACTTCTCAATGCCGGTTTAAACGTTTTAAACTATGGATGGGTGTCACAATTGAAACTGCTGATTTTAGATATTGAGCGTATTTTATAGAAGCAATTCGTTTCATTCGTATCAAATTGCATTTGGGTAAAGTTGGCGAACTCAAACGCGAAGAAACCGATGGAGTATTAACAACGGAAGATTTCGATGAACTCGAAGAATTTGACGTTCCAGCGTTGTTCGCAATACTGTTATTTGTGTTCTGGATGCTGCTTTGGTACGCGCTAACTACGATCGTTTAGTGATGTATTCAGTAGTAGAACGCTAGAGTTTTTCATTTTGGGAATCGTAGGATGTTTTACTCGTAACGCAGTGTCCGCTACACCGTAACTGGTATGAGTTTGCCAGTCGCAGAGGCAAACTCAATGACAGTAAAATATGGTTAGTCGACGTTGTTTTCTTGCATTCCAACTGGGGCTATTTTTTGTCATTTTTAAAAATTTATTTCTCTGAATATAAGCAGTTACGGTTTTTAGTTTCAACACATATACAAATGCTGTTTCAGGTCGGCAATTTTCACAGCGTTTGACGGATGGAGTTTTTTCCAAAGTTTCTATTTTCTATTTATTACGAATACGACAATTGGTTTGGGCGATATTGTTCCACCAACCGCGATAAGGTAAGACCGTTTGACCGAACAAATTGGCTCATGGAATAATCTGGAGCGTATGCGGAACGTTTTTCTGTGGGACTACTCAACTCAAAGTGAGCTAGTCTGCTGAAACTCAAAAATAACTAACTTTCCGTCTGAGGTGATTAATTAACTCATTGGAAATTTTATAGTGTAGGAATATGCTTATTCTACTACTAGCGCCCTGTTCTATACATCGGCTGAGTAATTTACCTTATTAATTCTTGGTATATAAGGCATACTTTTAACGTATGATTCTTCGTTGAAACACAAGTCAACATTATGTATTTCGACTGAAAAATAATAATTTATCTTTAGGGGATTAGCTGTACTTCCTATCCTGTTGGTTAGCCTTGCTTTAATTTCAATGCTGATTTCTGTGATAAGTAGCAGTGTTGAAGAAGGTTTGGAAGGTAAGTATAGTGTTATATTTGTGTTTCATGTGTCTGTGATTCTGGCATCCCACGAAAATTGAATAAACGCACTGACAAGCAAAGAATATGCCAACATTCGTTGTGAAATCGTCAAATTATAATTAATGTTAAACGGTCTGTATGTGTGAAGAACAAAAGCGTTCTGTCGACTTCCAACTGCATTTATCTATATTCTGAGTTCTCTTTATTTGAACACAAGTTATGTGTGTTCTAATCGTTACTAATAAAACATTATTGCTTTCAGACGCTGTTTTCGAAGATGCGTTAGGATGGGATACAGATTCGAGCGAAGAAGAAGATGAAGCGAAACGTAAAGCAAAGCAACAAGAAAAGTTGAAGCAAATGCAACGACAACAACAAATACAACATGCCCAGCAGGCCGGACGCGGCAAGAAGAACCAGAAAGGTATAGTAAAAGACAATGTGGTAAAAAGCACAAATTTATCTACTTTACAGTTGAATTTTATATGGATCGACACTGTACTGCACAACCGAAATTGCAGTTGACCAGTTGTACGAAGCTGAAGTCTCATTCAGTGGCGGATCTAGGAAATTCTTTTTTGTCAAACGCCTAAAATTGAAAATTTGTTAGTTCGGTACGTTGTCAATTTTTCACGACAAATTGTCGTACGAATGACGAGGCCGCTATCCCGCTTCGCTTCCTTCTGGATCGGCCATGTTCTCGTTGCTAAAGCAGTATGAATTAAATTCACATAACGGAGGTTTAAAGTTGCTATAAACGCAGCTGTTTAATTTTGAATATTTAAATTGAGAATAATTAGTTTCATTAGATTGAAATTATACGGCAAATTTCTCTCAAAAACGGATTCAATTTCAACGTTCACAAGCAGCCGTCGTTGATTTTATATGCCTAGTTTCAAGGATGCAGCCAGATATGTGTTTTCATTATAACGCAAATTCTTTTATTTTTACGCTGAAATTTAGTTAATTACTTACAGATCATTCACAGATATGCTGTTGTTCTTGTTGGATTTGGACTAAAAATTAAATTGATCCAAAATCTTTAATGTTTGGATGTATCCGCTAGTTTCTGTTTAAAATTTTAGAAAACCTGGTGGTGAGTCCTTGCATGCCTGGATTGTAATGATTGAAAAATGAAGGGTTTCTAAACTGTTATACTTCAATAACTATGTTTTTTGTTTCCATTTCCACTATTTTGATCACTATCCGTTTCTGTTTCTGTTATTTTTACTATCTATTTTACTCCCATCTGTTTCCGAAAATTATTTTAGTGGTTGTCGGCGTCTTTCAAACCGGAGGAAACAGAGGCAAACCGAAGGTAAAATTATACTTTGCATATCTGAAAATGTCAAATTTTTGTTTAAAATCAACTTTTATTTAACATTTATAACATTTTTATTTCAGGTTTTGATGCACCATAATTGTACAGAATATACAAGAATATATTAGGACTTTTTACAATATTTCAGCAGTTGTTAAGGTCAAAGCAATCTAATTTCAACACTAAACGGTTTTTAGGTGCGAGGAGTTGGAATAAACTGTTTATAAATACCCAAAACCGATAATTGAATAGTTAGCTAACAGCTAATTTGCATATTAGCTTAATTGACAAGACAAAATTAAGACTTTTTAAATTATTTCAGTAATTATTCGGATTAATGAAGGTTTTTGGGTCCAAGGAATCTGAATTAATTGTTTACAAACCTCTAAAACCAATAATTCAGTAGTTAGCTAATAGATAATTTGCATCTAAGCATAATTGATAAGCCTAAAATGGGCGTTTTTACAATGTTTCACTAATTATTAGGGTTACAAGCAATCTAATTTGAGCAATTTGGGTTTTTGGGTGCGAGGAATCTGAATAAATTGTTTACAAATACCCAAAACCGATAATTGAATAGTTAGCTAAGAGCTAATTTGCATATTAGCTTAATTGACAAGACAAAATTAAGACTTTATAAATTATTTCAGTAATTAGTAGGATTACTGGAGGTTTTTGGGTGCGAAGAATCTGAATAAATTGTTTACAAACCTCTAAAACCGATAATTCAGTAGTTAGCTAATAGATAATTTGCATATAAGCATAATTAATTAGCCTAAATTAGACGTTTTTACAATTTTTCACCAATTATTAGGGTTATAAGCAATCTAATTTTAGCAATAATGGATTTTTGGATGCGAGGACTCTGAATAAATTGTCTAAAAACCCTCAAAACCGATAACGGAATAGTTAGCTAATAGCTAATTTGCATATTAGCTATATTGACAGGAGAAAATTAGGACTTTTTCAGAGTGACTGAAAGGTTTTTGGTTGCGAGGAATCTGTGTAAATTGCTTTACAAACCTCCAAAACGATAACTAAATAGTTAGCTAATAACTAATTTGCATATTGCCTTAATTGCATACGTGTGTTCGAGCTTCGCTCAATAAATGTAGTCCCACTACAACTGGTATATAATATATGTACATATATATAACTGCAGGTTGACATGAAACACAAAGCGTTCAGCGCACAAGCTGGCCACAATTTCATAAAAGATTTGAAAAAAGAAATTAAAGCCGAACGCAAACAAAGAAAATATTCATTTTGAACAGATGTTGACTTTAATTCAGTCGTCGAGGATGATGCATTCCTATATAAAGTGAGCCCGTAGCCAGCCATGATATGTTCAAAATGGTCACGATCTTACGTGACTTGCAAGAGGGTCTGAAATTTTTATAAGAAACAAATATTTTCTAGCGACGGTCTTCTGGCTGCGGGGCCATGATAAATTATTTTTCGTATACACACAACCCATTGTGTATGTTTAAATGCCATTTTCTCTCATTTTAACAAGCCATTCTGCTTATAAATTGTTATCGCTTTTTGCATATATAATGCGCCTTTTTTAACTCAATGATAATAAAGAGTATATAACTTCTGCAACTGTGCACATTCTATATATAAGGGTGGCTCTATACTTTTAGCTTATCTCAATGGTGTCCGGTTACTTAACACCGTCGGCGTCGTCCGACGCCGTACGGTAAAGCGCTTGAGTTTTTGCATGAAACCGCATGATTTTTAAACGAGTGTTTTGCTGCCGGCGCCGTCCGACTCCTGGCGGCGCATCCGACACGTAATGTGCGAATAATTTGCCAGCAACGTTTTATTAAAGCAATTTCGATAAAATTTGACCACTGATGCTCGTTTCTCATCATATATATATAAATATATATATGATATATATAAAATATATATATTATATATATATATAAACGCGGGAAATTTTTCTCAAACAAAACATCGACATATAAAATATACTAGTGAACATGGTTGCAAAAGTTAGCTTGATCATTAATATGGCAAAACTCTGCTCCGCATTAAGTTTTCAGAAATGGATTCAATACGTGGGGTTTTTGGAACCGCCACTGATTGTTTCAAACATCGCTTGTATACGGCTCATCGTCAATATAAACTGTCTCGGCCGTTTTATTTGACCAAAATTTTGCGTTCAAACTGCGATTTAAATTGCTTCGATGCAATAATAAGTTTGGAACATCAGCACAAGTGCAGTGCTCTTCCATATTGCTTGCATTGACTGGTATTTTCATCAAAAATGCGTCAGGGGCATCACTATGACTAGATTCGGGCCGAATTCCAGGTCCACTACTCAGTGTACTTCTCAATTTTATTTTGTTCTTATAGCCAGGGTACGAATTATCAGGTGGAAAATAAACAGAATTTGACGCCAAATTGGCTTCATACTGTAGCGGATTTGGAAAATCGAAATTTTGTGACTCAACACCAGTTGCAAACATAGTCATCGATGCATTTGCTAAGTCATTATCAGTTCTAGCTGTATTAGCTCTAAATGCGCTAACAGCAAACGTTGGGCCGTCGACATGAGTTAAATTTGCCGTATCTTTATGCGTAGAAGGATTCATCTCCGGGCTGCTAAAATAATTATGCTGGGTTCGTGCTATCGGAACTCGATGACCCCTAAACTTAGGTCCTCTGTGACCATCCACAGAAATAGTATTATCAGTGGATAAATTGAATTTAGGAGCAAGGTGACCGTAGACAGATGTCAATGCAGGCATTCCAGGCTTGTACGCAACCACCTGATGTTTGTTTTGTGGCACAGCGGGGCAAACAGGATCTTTGATATTCAAACGTTCAATGTTTTGATCTGCCGATTTGTCAACACTGCTACGACTTTGATTATTAATTCCACTTGGAGTTTGAGATTCATTTTCAGCCGCCGTGCTGTCCAAATTAGCAGAATTTGAACATTTGCTACGCTTGTATGAAGATCTGTGACGTGATTCAATAGACTGCTCTTTTTGATGCAACGTTGCCCACTCGGATGGCATATGTTCACAGGAGTTTACAGTAATGTCAGACTGGTGGCAGCAAGTCGCTGCATCAGTACTGTTTACAGGACGGGCGAAACTCTCAAATTTCAAAGGGTCGTTGCGCTCCTGGATCAAACCGCTTTCTTGTTGTTTGTTTACTTTTGTCACTGAACCGTTTGCATTTGTTCGACCGCTGCTGCCAGAAAATAAACATGAAGACTTGGTATTGTTTGGGAGAGAGGTGTAAGTCGCCAACTCACTTGTTTCAAAATTTTTCTTTCCGTCATCGTTTTTGATGTTTTCGCCAGTGTTGGGTTGCTTTTGTGAGTAAAATAACTGGTTCGGCTTCGGTAGTGGAACGACAATTTTGTTGTCGCCGGAATCATTTACAAATTGGCTCGCATGGTTTACTGTAGGTACCGCTGTGGTTTCGGTTACGTTGCTGTTTAATCTGTCGAATGCTTGATCTTTATATCTGAAGATAAAGCTGTAAAATTTCGTTAACAAAAGACTATAGGCAGACTTTCAAAACGGGCCAATGATGCAATCAATAAATGTATGGTTATGCCAGTCAGAACAACTAAGTGCGCAAAGAGTTAGAGACCAAGACAGAAACTTACAAGTTCAATTTATAGCCCCATGTAATACGTGCTAGAATGCTTATTGTAGATTTAAAGCCAGCTATCAATTCCTTATTTAACCTCTGCCATTAAACAAAAAAATTAATTAAAACAGGCTGCTAATGGCCAGTGTAAAGAACACGGGCGGAACAGTGTTATTAGCATATTCCTAAGCATAAGCCTAAGCGTAAGAATGAGCATATTCCTCATCCTAGGCCTAAGTCTAAGCCTAAGCCAAGCAAAAAAATTAGTCTAAAGCTTAAGCTAAGTCTATTGCAGTCCCACAGAAAAACGTTCCGCCCCTGATCTTTACATGGGCCTAGTAAATTTAGAGATGGAATTGTAGTTACATATAGCGTAAAACAACAACTCTGGTTTCGAAAATCTGGCAGTCTCAGATGTTTGCAAAATGCCCGATAACAATATGAAATGCGACAAATATAGCCAAAACCGTTATGCCTCCTCGCCTAGCTCCGTGTCTGCCTTTGACTTACGAAATAATTTCTGGCTTGGCGATCGCTTCGTTCCGTTCGCCACATTTTGGGCATCTGAATCGATATTTTACGTCGAACTTGTCAAATCCGTCCCGTGCGCTGCTCTGCGCCGCCAACAAACACTGCCGTCGCTTTGTTCGCGATTGAAACGTTTTCATGTACCATCGAACGAAATAAATTTCGGCTAATTTTTCTTGCCGCACAAGCTTATTTTCACGACGCTTCACGGCGATTTCAATTGTAATGAATATGAGTCCGGTTACGATGCCTCCGCCAATTAAAATGAACAGATCTTAAATAGCAAATATCTAAATATCTATAGGTGTACAAATATATGTCGTGCCCCAAACAGCTATGGTCCCCAGTTTGCGGCCACTGGGACATCCCAAACGAATACTGCTGTTCGGGCCAGTCCAAACAACTACTGGAACACAAATTGCTTTAGATTGGAGGATTGTACAGAACCAACAACTGCTGGATTGCAAACGTTTGTGATTGGTAGTTCAGGCTTGAGTATGTTCGAGAAAACTGTATTGCAGAATTATTTGCGTTCCTGCATTTCAGTAGCTGTTTGGGATGCCCCGAGCAGCAATTGTCGTTTGAGACGTCTTGGTTGCTCAGTGGGCAAATTAGCTGTTTGGGGCACGACAGCGTAGTTATGAAGCCTTAAAACCGTGTAGTAGTGGAACGAAAAAATTATTTTGAACTGCAAGCATGTGAGACGTGCTTGTATGGTGCATATGTAATTTAGTACAGTGCATTGTATGTATGCTAGCCGGCAGCATACGGTCGACATAATTATAGTCGACAATAGAAGCAGTTGGACAAGCGGGCTGGGTGGCGCAGTGGTAGAGTATCCGCTTAAGGATCCGTAGGCTGAGAGTTAGAAGCGGGCTACGTGGCGTAGTGGTAGAGCGGTTTCTTCGGAATCCGTAGGTCGCTAGTTCGAAGGCACCAGTAACCCGGTTTTCTAGTTATTTAGTTAAAAGGTCTGAAGTGTCGGTTCCTACCTATGCTGACATGGGGGCTACGGCGTTAGCGCAATGGTAAATTACCGCGCTTTGAATTTGCCGCGCTAGGGTGGACGGTCAATGTAAGCATGTTAGGCATGCTTGTACTGGTGCATATACAATATGGCCAATGCACATTGTACTAAACCCGTTTCAAGCCAGTTAAGGATGAAAGTCTAATTTCTTTTTGAATATTTTAAAATATAAGTCTGGTTACGATGCATTTGCCAATTAAAATAAACAAATCCCGAAAAGCAAAAATCTAAAATAGCATAGTATCACAGATTAAAAGCGAGTGAAAAATGAAATTTTTTTTAAAACGATTATTAATAAAAAACACTTCAACTAAACTTTAAATGAATTTAATACTGTTTAAACTATTAAACTAAAGCTAAGTAACCGGGCAAGTCTAATTTCTCTCTAAAATGCACTTAATTAGTCTTATATACGTATGTCGTTTGCTATAACTTTAAGAATAAAATATAAGAAATCTAAATAGCGTTCATCAATGACAGTTGAAACCGAAATAAAAGCAAAAAATACAGTATTTCGCAAAACAATTATGCGAACATTCCAATATAGCTTGAACCAAGTTACTAATTTATATTTTATTTTGACTATTGTAACACCATTTCTATTGCATTTTTGCTAGTTCTAGTTTTGTTTTTTGTTATTTTCGGTTACAATTTAATTCACCATACACAAACAAGAAGGAAGCTTCAACTAAGGGCACTGCTGTTGTTCAACGTGCAATTGAACTCAGCAAGAAGTATAAAATCCTTTAGTGTTGTAAAAATATTTGAAATGGCCCAATCCATAGATTCAAAATTCTGACTATACATTTAAACATGTGAAACCGGATATTTTCGACGTAAATGTATGACAAATCTTGCAATATTTCAATGATTGTTGAAGGATATGCTACAACCAAATAGCCAAGCCACACATACCTCGCATATTTTCAATGCCTAAATTAACTGGAGATCTTGAATTCGACAGAACAGCGTGACCACAAGTTTGCCAAACGTTATAATTAGGTTTCGTTATCCATTCTTCTTGGTATTCTTCCATTTTCCCATCTAAAATAGCGAATAGTGTTTATATTATAAAATAGAGTGAACGTATATGTGGCCAATCAGCAACCATAACAAAACAAGAAAGCATAAAGGTCACAAAATAACGGAATCAATCTTCAAATAGACGATTCGTTTGGCATGGTCACCATTTATTGGTCGAAAAAAATGATATATTCGAGTAAAATTGTACTCAAAAATATAACGTGAATATTTCATATTTTCCGACGGCAATTACCCAGTTTCCCCACAAGCTGAAGCCTAAGGTTACTCTATAGTCTAAGCGTAAGCTCTAAATGCTAAATCCAAAAACCCTAAAGTTATGCCAAAATCTGAAAATTTCGACAACTGTCTGAGGAAGTGTGTATTGGCGTATTTTTGTCTCAACAGCAAGCGGTCACCAAACAGCTTACTTTCGTGGGTTCGAAGTATTTCAAGACTGATCGTTTGCGTCCACAGCGATCCTTGTTGCAACGCGAGCGCGTATGCTGATCGTCCAAAGACTTCTTTCGAAGTCATCAGTCTGCATCGTTGCTTTGCTGCTTCGTACATGAGTCGAGATGAATCGTAAATAAACGCATCCATTGTTCTAAAAAACAAAAATAAACGACGCTCATAAAACCATATAAATCATTTATTTTTAATAAAAAAATTTATAGTTTTTCAATGTTACTCTTTTGCGAAAAAAAACTATTCCACGTTTTGTCAAGTAGAAAAGAGAAAATTGCCGCGAAAATGTAATGGCTAAAAACTAAACTGCCCAGAAAACTGCATGTTGCTTTATTTTGAGTGCACTGACCTATATAATACTCTTTGTGACGTTCGTTTCAAAAAATAGTGAACATCGCCTATATACTTTATAAAAACTATGTACAATATACTATAAACTTATAGGTATTCAAAAGGTACAAGTTTCTGCCGGTTTTAGGTACAAGTGCTATCAGTACCGAATAGTTTATATGCCGTACGCCAATCTTTGTTGCCTTGGCCAAACAGCTATGTGAGATTTCGCAAAACAACAGTGATGAAACACAAACGCTGATTGGTTATAACGGCATTGCGTCTGTCCAAATAATCAAATCTGATTGGTCCATAAGTTCAATATCAGATTAGCCCAGGACAAACTGCTATTACGATAAATAGCAGATTAGCCTAGGCCAATTAGTCAAAATGGCAGATTGGCCTACGACATATACCTGATGACCAATACAGCACTATTTAGAAATTTCAATATTTATACATTACCCGTCAAGTACTGCAGCAACTCCTTCTTCAGCGTTATTAAAATTACTTGACTCCATTGTTCTAAACATTGTTGACAGTTCAACGTGCCGTTTAAAGTAGGAATACGCTTGAGAATCGATTACTGTAGCGTAGGAAAAATTTTGACTTGGATTGCGTAACTAAAAACAATAAATTTAGAGCTATAAAATAGCCAGAGTTAGGTTAAAACTCATGATCAAAACACTTGCAAAGACGCGAAACTCTAAACTTTTAGCGGTTAAACAAGAAATGTAAAATAGCAAAAAGACTGCCGTTCATATCGAATTTACCATTAAAAACTTTGTCAGAGACTAACCTTAGCTTTTGCAATCAATAAAAATTAACCACAAATAGAAAAAATGTAAAAATGTTCGCCTGTAAGTGACGCGTTTGACACAATTGTTGCAACAAAATTGCATTTTGGCCAAAGCTCGTATTTCAAGGTTGGGCCAATATATGACAAACCGTAAGAATGATCTTATACTTAAGCCTTAACATAAGCTAAGCCCAAAAAGTAGTCTAAAACTGAGCATTACTCTATTGCAATTCCGTAGAAAAACGTTCCACCCATGATCTTTACATTGGCCGAAGGCTGCAATCTGTACTTTTTCCACGAATTCTACAACAAACGTGTAACTTCGAATAATTGTAAAAGCTGCAGAGTGGTCATTGAAACGTTAAACATCAAAGAGTAAAACTATTTACCCTTGGATCATTGATCCCTTTCAGCTCATCGTCCGGTCGATCGAGCACCAAAAATGCGGCTAAATTCGCCGTGTACGATGCCATCATAATCATTGCAAAACCACACCATACCATTCCCATAACACGAGCGCTGAAACTTCGTGGTGTTTCTAAAATTCAATGTTTAAACAGCAAAGTATACAACGGAAAAACTTTAAAAAATTCTTTTCAACTTTTACGTATTCTTTAGAAGATTCTTAAGTCAACTTATATTTTGGATTTCATGGTACAATGATAGAATAAATTTCGGTCTGATTTCACAGTCCTTACCACAGTAGGCGCAAAAAGCCTCATTAGTAAATATTGCAGATTGATTTGCTATATAAACCATTAATATATGACAGGCGTACAAATATTTCCAAACAACGCCAATAGAGTAAACTTAAGCTTTAGACTAATTTTTGCTTAATTTTACGTTTTACGTCAACACATATTTATAGGCTTATCCTTACGCTGATGTTTAGGCTTAGGCTTAGCAATATGCTTACGCCTGCTGTTACGCCCCTATATACTCTGTACGTTAAACCTAACATGGTTCCAGCTTTCCAGCTTGCGGTACTGTAGTGACCCGAGTAAGAGGGGGGCAAGAAGAGGGGGTCCCCATTTTGAGTCCTAATCAATAGGGGTCCGTATCTCTAATAAGAGGCCGTAAGCAGATAGTCCTAAACCCAATTTGAATGTAACATTCCAAAGTATAACTTTGCATTATCGCTCAAGGTTTTGATGCAAGGCAAAAAACGTTTAATTCACCGGATAGCTACAATACCGGATATATCAGTAAGTGGCAGAGGGCGGGTTGAAAGTAAATAACAGTCCGTAACCGAACAACAGGTGGGTACCCCCTCGAGAGGCCAAATAAATATCAGTCCCATTCTCTTATTTGGGTCACTACAGTAATAGAATTGTACACTGAGATTTATTCTCACAATTTTGAACGTTAGTATCTGAAGCTTAATATTTGCAACCCAAACAGTACAACGGCTGATTTAGAAAAACAGCTTTCTGAATGATAATTTTAAACATACTTTCGCCAATACCACTGTCTAAAAGTACACCCCATGCGAACCATATCGCACTACTGAAGCTCAACGGTTCGTCACCTTCAGCGGCTGCGCTTGTTTGACTGGAAGACGTTTGCGAGCTTTGCAATGTCACTCAAATAAAATGCAAAATCTATTTACCATTAAAAACGCGGTCTATGATAAGTAGTACGTATCTTCGCTGGGAAAAGCTAAATTTTGATGTACCTAACGTATATTAACAAACCTTATGATTTAACTCAAACTGCCACAACGTTGATGTCATTTAAAAGTAACACTGTCATTTTTCAGTCGAAATAACCTACTGAATCTACCGATAAGCCAGTGATGCTATCGATATTAGAATTTAACACAAGAAATGCGTTGCATTTTGCGATCAAATCATATCTACCTGCTGTATAAGCTTCAGTGCAGAAAACTAAAAAATTATTTGCATGGCAAACACGTGTACTCGATTGCCTTACACCTCACATATAAGTTTGCCTAAAAATATCAACGTAACCTAAAAACTTGCAAACTAACACTGGCTAATATCCGGCGGTTGATCCAAAATGCTGCGTTTTGGAACCAGTTTCGCTTTAGGATTCGAATAATATCGACTAAAAGGTGACGATTTGTCGAAACAGTACAGAACTACTGAAATCACTGCGACTGATGAAAATATTGACACCCAAAGTGGCCACTGAAACGGTTGCATAAACGAACGCATTGGCGATCGTTTTGGCTTCTAAAACATTAAAAACAATGGCTAATATATAGAACAGGGCCGTAACAGTAGTATAAGCATCTTCCTAAATTTAAGACTAAGCCTAAACCAAAGCCTGCGCATATAGTCGAAAAGTAAAACTTACTCAATTGCAGTCCCGCTGAAAAACGTTCCGGCCCTGATAGGCAAAATAACAAAATGAACTATATGTAATAAATAATATATACAATCATCCGTTCATTCAGTGATAACGTGCATTAATGAATACAGTGTGTCCTCGTTGTGAAACATTCAGCTGTTTTAAGCAGTAATTAAGCCTAAAAGTAACTCAAAAGAAATGTTCAAAAATACTAAACATCATGTTGAAAGTTTCAATTTGATTGTGTACAGGAAAACGACAATAACGTCTGACACATCATTCCTAAGCAAACACTATTATTTAAAGTGAAATGCCGGACAACTTAGGCTCGCGTGCCAAATCAGGAATGACAGTAGGTTTAACTTTCAACGAAAGTTTCCATTAATCAGACAGCTAATTAGGTACTTTAACTACTTGATATTGTATAACAAATATTTCACATAAAACGAAAAATGGTACACTAAACAGACAGGCCGGTAGCCAGTTCACCTTGCTAGGGGGGCTGAAAAATTTTTTAGGTGAGGCTCTGAAGGGTTTTTAATGCTTTGCAAGCAAGGTTGAAAATTTTCTAGGGGAGCCAAAACTTTTTCAGGGGGAGCTGAGCCCCCCCATTGGCCCTCCTTGGGTACGGGCCCGTAAACAGAACAACAAAAATGTTAAATCTTACCCTCCGTTGAAGGATTGTTATTCCGTGGTACATAAACGGTTTCGTATAATCAACAACCTCTTGACGTTCTTTAGTAATCGACAATGCACCAACTGCAATATCTGCTTCTTCTCTGTACAATTCGCCGATCAATCCCGTCCATCCGCTGTCAAGCTTATAGTTGCTTTGATTTGGCTAAAACACGGAAATACAGTAGAGGTCAATTTGTTGCCTGAATTTGGTTGTAAAACTAGCTAAATTTACAATTTTCCTAAACAACCTGTTATTATGACAAACCAGCTTATTTTGGTTCTTTGAAAATTGGCTTTATAGATTTCCTATTACTGCGAGCAACAGCAAACGGAAAAATAAGCAAACGAAAAATACATGAACGTAGACGGGCCCGTAGCCGAGGGCGGAGGCCAGAAAGGCTCAGCCCCCCCTGAAAAAAATTGACCCCCACTAAAAAATTTTCAACATGCTTGTAATTCATTGAAATCCACTGAATGCCTATCCTGAAAATTTTTAGCCCCCTAAGCAAGGTCAACTGGCTACGGGCCTGAACGTAGATAATATTCAAGAAATCATAAACACAGTATTGTAAAAATGGTCCATGTATAAAACAGGGCCGGATCGTTTTCCGGAGGGCTGTAATAAAGTCAGTTGAAGCTTAAGAAAGACTAATTTTTTTGCTTGGGATAACGCTCGGGCTTAGGCTTAGGCTTAGGAATAGGCTCATCCTTACGCTTAGTCTTAGGTTACGCTTAGGCTTAGGAATAGGCTCATCCTTACGCTTAGTCTTATGTTAGGCTTAGGCTTAGGACTAGGTTCATCCTTACGCTTACGTTTAGGCTTAGGCTTAGGAATATGCTAATACTACTGTTCCGGCCCTGTTGTATACATGGGCCGTAAAAATAATACTAACTTTTGGAGCACCATATTTTTCGTCGCGTCCCAAATATAAATCAAAAGTAAAATTCACTTGTCCGCTGATTCTTTGAAGAAGCGTAATGCACAATCCTTCGCAACAGAAATCTTTGTACTCTATAACCATGATATTTGAAGCAAAATTTAATAATATACGCCTGTCTTCATTCTGTTGTTTAATTGTAGGTATCAATATTTGTAGTGAAACCTATCTTATATCGGTTCCATTAGTTCGGCGCTGGTTTTTTCGCAAAAATTCCGTATCATTAAACTAGTGATACTGTATTCAAGACATTTAACTGTTTCGGCAAAAGCTGTGACGAACTACCGAAAGTGAAGCAAAATTACATAGCTAACATGATGTTAAATTTCGTATTAATTCTAACAACTCTGTGAAGTGCGGTGGAGAGATTGTGTTATGCTTCGAAATGTTTAACCCCCGGCAACAATTCTATTGGAACAGTAACAAGAAGTAGACATCCGGTTGAACCCTGATACTTACCACCAGAAGGTAGAACTCGTTTTCGGCACTGTACAGGAGCGTACGTGTCATTACTTGGCGGGCACTGAGTAATATTGCTTTTAGGTCGTGCAAAAACAAACGGAGGATCGTGAATTGTAATAACCTTAAATATATTAATTACCCCCATACTCAATGTACACAAAACTGCTGTTCAATTATTCTTTATGCCAAGCGTAGAAATATACCCAAAATCTAATTGTCTAACCGCCAATAATAACCATATTTCACTATCACTGTTATAGCACAAGATTTGCAGAGCTTTATAATTCAAAAATTCATTTGTTTCTAAATACTAACATACCTACCGTACAGGGTACAACTGGAAGTCTACGTCCGGCTCCGACCTGAAAATGGATCTCCGACTCCGGTAGAATTTTTGCAGGCGGTTTCGGCAATTTCTGTAGTGAAATTTTGCATTGTTTTTCAAAATTAATATCAGTTTGGCGTGTTTCGTTTTAACTCTTGGTACAATTTTAAGGGCAAAATTGCTGCGATTTTGTAAAAAATATGCGTAAAACCAAGCGATTTTATAACTCATTACAGATATTTGATATGATTAAAAATCGAAGCATCATTTTCAATGCCGAATTTCGCCTCAACTCCGGCTTCACCTCCGGCTCCGGCGAGTTTTGTTGATCTCCGGCTTCACCTCCGGCTCCGGCGAGTTTTGTTGATCTCCGGCTTCACCTCCGGCTCCGGCGAGTTTTGTTCATCTCCGGCTCCGGGTTCGGTATTTTTCACTTCCGGTTGCACCATGCTGTCCAATAATTTTTTTGCAAGTTTTTATATAAATATTTTTACCAATTGAAACGATACAGGCACATACATTAAAACATATTTACTTTTAACATTTTACGAATGAAAAAACTTATTTTAACGCCCGATAACGTCCATTGAAACGTTTAAATTCGGGGCCAAATTCTGAAACAAATCGGCAAACTTGTAAATCGTCGGCTTCTCAAGTCTATTGGATATAGCTAAATCCATGTAGCTAATAAAAGTATGACACAAGTACACGTACTGTCAAATGAGTTTTCAGGCGCATTCCTTCTGGCTGTGCATGAAGGCCTCCAGGCCATATGATTTTTGATTTCGTTATCTTTGTATCGACCGTATGTAGAGATTCCTGGAAAATACTGGTAGAAAATAAAGCTAAACAACGCGTTGATAATTTGCAGCTAACGCTCGCGTATTTTGTCAAAATGATTACATTAGTAATGGTAGATATACTTACGACCGCTATTCTCGTTTCATTTATAGTTGCCGTCTCTGAAACCTTTATTTTCATGGCAGGTTTGTAATATCTGCAACGCTGATGATATCTTGTAAAACAAGCAATTCCTCAAATTTTGCCTAAACGTTGCTGAATAATTTATTCTATGCTTTAGGTGCGCAAAACAGCTTAGAAATTAGCTGAAACCATGTCGAAATACCAATAAAATATGTAGATATGGCATTTAAGGTTTTTTAATAACGCTTGAACCTAAAATAGAATTCCAGCATATAAAAAATATATATAAATAATATATTAATAATACAACAATATTGACGTTTTGGCCCATGTTACTTTAAGGAGCGTCCTGGATTCTGGTAGGTCTATAAAAGAATAGGTATACATTCTAAATAACATTTTTTGATAAGGCTTAGGCTTTGGCTTAGGAACACATTTTTGCAACGTTTAGGCTTAGGCTTAGGCTTAGGAATACACTTAATCTACTGTTACGCCCCTAAAAGTAACATTGGCCAACGTTTTGATATTTAATGTTGTCACATTTACTTCAGTTATACGACACGATCCAACCGAATTGAGAACAAGACTTGCGTTCAAATTGACAATTTCATGCGCAACACCAATCAAATCTCCAGATTCATCAAAAAGTGTCATTGTTGCTTTTGGTTTATTTTTCGTTTTTTTCAACGCATGTGCAGTTGTTCTGTCGTGTAAATTTTTCGTCATTGCCAAAGATCTGTTTAAACATAGCAAGTCTATTAGGCTGACACTTAACCGAACGTTAAACCTTTACCAATAAACGTTATAACGAGTACTTACACTTGTATCTTTTTTGCCAATTTCATTAAACATGTAAGTAAAAATCTCTATTTTTGTTATAAGGAAAAAAATAAAGTTTATGGCAGAAAGCTAAACGTACATCAAAAGCAAACCTTGTGAAATGACGCAAAATATTCCTCATGAAATAAAAATGCTATAGTGCGCTTTAACGCCAATCCATTGCCTATACATTTCCAGGTGATCAAACGCCCGTATTCTCAAATGAGTATAACACCTTTCAAGATGATAGCGATACGTTTTCAAACAAGCGAACTTTCAATAGCTACGAACGATGAAATCAGCTCACAAGTAGCATTCATAAAAATGCAACAAATGCACCCAAATTTTGACGAAATTTACAGGACGTATCAACAACTGGTGATAAGTGCTATGTATATTTGATAATATGGTCAAATAGGTACGTTTCAATTATCGTTGAACTCATATGGAACCGGAATCACGCATACACACAACCATTATCATTTAATTTGAAATGATACGTTGAATTTTTCATTTCTAAGTTTCAAGTGTATAACGTAAATTCTGTCTATAAAGACAGAAAATTCGCTAAATGCATGTTAGCTTTACAGCAAAATGACCTCTGCTCGAATCTTGCATTTTGGTGTTAACAAACACTGAACAAGACAGCTACGATGTTTGCAAAACCAACACCTAAAAATGCGGTATTACAGAGCACAAATACGTATTGTGAGCGTTTCAGCTTTAATCATTTCAACATACTCGAGCAGTTGTGTTGCAAAATATCGATTCCATGCTTCCGTCTGTGACCGACACGACTTCGGGGCTGATAAGCCTGACTCTGGTGTCATTTGATTTGTAGAAATCGCCTTGGAATATATTGCACTCAGTGCTACTTGTACCATTGTGTACAAATTGTGCAATTCAGCTTTAATTGCTCCAGCAACGCGTAGAAGTTCGTTTGCAACTTTCACTCCATGATAACTGCTGTTGGTTGTATTCGGCGTATGGTATATCATGTCTACAGGCGTCATGGGTAACAATCGGACGCCAATTATTCCTGAAAACAAATAGCAACACCATGGAATCCTCCGTTCCAGCTGTAAATTAATGGCATTTGTTTGTCGAGAGATTTTGGGATTATAGGATTTCGTGATTTTAAGAATATAGCAGTATTCATCGTACGCAATTCGTCGTATCTATGCTTAATCTTAGGCCTGAACTTCGGCTTAGGCTCAGCTTCTGGGGTTAGAAATAGGCGTAGCTGTGGCATAGGTTTACACTTAGACTTTAAAATATCACCAAAAATTTAAATTTTTAACTTCGAATTCCAAAATCCCATTCTGCGACCATATTCCACAATCGCAATATCCCAAACCATACGTTCGACTATATTCCGAAATCCCAAAATCTGTACCTGCGACCATATACAGAAATTCAAAATCCCACCTTCGACCATATCCCAAAATCCCATCTGCGATCTCAAATTCTTATGATGGAACTGTGAGATTTTTGACGGCCGCTAGGTTTAAATGGTCCATAAAACAAAATGAGTTCCTTCATTTAGGGAAACAATCCATTTAAATTTCACCCCTTTACGCTACATATTATTAATTTTAATTTTAAATAAATTAATCGAGTGCTAAACATAAATCACCTTTACTTGTCAATCTTAAAAGCTCGACGCCAGGCTGCAATAGAAATTCTGGTTCCGGTAAATTGTATATTCCGGTTGCCCCTGATTAACGCCGTAATCCGTGAAAAGCCATAAGCTAACAAATACAACCAGTCATGATGACAAATTACGTAATACAACCACCGCTGTCAGTTTACCTGGTACAAGGTATTCGGCCATAAGAGATAATTCTGACAACATCCATACCATGCCTGCACCAGTTAGATTGTGTAGCTCAGCAATTCGCAAAACTTCTGATGTGGTTGGTGGCCTAAAACAGTAATAATAATTGCAATAACATAATTATTAGTTACTGAGCCAAACATCATAGAACAAAAAACAGGGGCGAATATAAGCGGACGTATCAGAAGTGATATATCGCCTTATGAAACTTCTGGAGACGCAGTAAAATCGTTTTATAAGGCTTTAAAACGTCGTCATGGATCCCAGAGGTGAAAATTTCCGTATGTAAGTTATACTTTCCCACGCCGAACTCCTGGCTACGGTTTTGAATAAGATAGCTGAACGAGTGAGTAGGCTTATTTTGTAAATAAAACGCTCACTGACAGTGTATCAAGCATAAAATTTATTTTCAAAATGTCAAAATGTATGCCTCTTATAGGTTATCCAGCGAGCAGCGATTATGACAAAAACAACTGCCTCTCTCTGCATAACTTCAGCGGCCAATGTAAGCATATTCCTAAACCTAAGCTTAAGTGTAAGAATGAGCTTATACCATAGCCTAAGCCAAAGCCTAAAATTGTCTAAAGCTTAAGCTGGCTCTATTGCAGTATCGCAGAAAAACGTTCCGTCCCTCATCTTTACATGGGCCACTTCAGCTATTTTTTATTGTACTTACGGTAGTGATCCGAATAAGAGGAGGGCTGGTACTGATTTGGCCTCTCCAGAGGGTTCCCTCTGTTACGGACTGTTATTTATTTTTAACCCACGCTCCGCCAACCTTCGTTATTGATATATATCCGGTAATGCAACGATCCGTTGAATTTTACGTTTATGTGTCTTGTATCAATAGCTTGAGCGATAATGCAAGGTTATACTTAGGAATGTACTTTCAAAATTTAAGTACGCTTTAAAGTTTCGAACTCAAATTTTTTGGTCCTGGTTTATGCGCTACAATTAGGAATAATTGACATTTATGGACTCTAATAACGATTTAGGAATTCTATACGCTCACGGACTCTTATTAGGGATACATACTCCTATTGATTGGGACTCAAAATGGAAACTTCTTATTTCCCTCTCTTGTTCGGGTCACTACAGGTCGTAATATATACATCTTTCTGAAACTGTGTTTTTGTCCAATCAAAAGAATTTTTTTAATATGCGGCTTCATTTTGCTAAACTCAAGACATTGTGTAAATTTTTAAAGCCAGCATTCGTTCAAACAAAATCAGGTCGTCTGGGTTTAAAAGTTTTTAGAAATATAACGGGGCTCTCGTGACCTCCTTAGCTATACACGGTACAGGTATTGCATTGAAGGTACTTTTACATTCCCTACAACGATATTTCACATTAACATTGGGAATTCAATTGATTGTTATTTGGTGGAAAGCAAATTTTGTACCAATTATACCAATCAAATTACAGGTATTGCATTGAAGGTGCTTTTACGTTCATTACAACGATATTTCAGATTAACATTGGGAATTCAATTGATTGTTATTTGGTGGAAAGCAAATTTTGTACCAATTATACCAATCAAATTACAGGTATTGCATTGAAGGTGCTTTTACGTTCATTACAACGATATTTCACATTAACATTGGGAATTCAATTGATTGTTATTTGGTGGAAAGCAAATTTTGTACCAATTATACCAATCAAATTACAGGTATTGCATTGAAGGTGCTTTTATGTTCATTACAACGATATTTCAGATTAACATTGGGAATTCAATTGATTGTTATTGGTGGAAAGCACATTTTGTGTCAATCACACCAATCAAATTGTCACCAGAAATATTAATTGTAATAAAATTTCCGTCATATTTTATTTTCAGTAGCTGCTGTTTAAACTGTTACAATTTTGAGGCCGTGTGAAACAACTCGTAACAAAAGCGTATACGTACACAATTTGGCGTCCAAATAACTTTCGAAGGACTTTAAATTAAACATCAACTAATAATTAAATGCCACTCTTAATTAGGTCCCTCCAGAATTTACAAACTCAAATCGTATTCGTGCCCAACATTTTTTAAAGTACACAGAAAAACTATTGACGATAACGAAAAAACAACATTATTTCGTGTCAGTTCAACCAAAATTTTTCCAAAATCTGTTCACTCAGACCAAGCATTGATTTGTTATTCCTGTGTACAAAGGGTAATATTTACTTTCATAAAATATACTTTAAACCTAGTGAATCTGTATTTTACAGCAAAATTTAGTCTCAACTTCAGTTTATACCGAACTCAGCGTTTAAACTTGCTTTTCTTCTCAACTTTAAACCGTTGTCACTTTCTGTACAACAGTAATCATTTTTACAAGTATATAAACCGCTTGCAAACCTTAATATTAACCAGCTTAATCAAAATGTCATCACTGTATTTTATACTGCACACATATATACCATGCGAATGTACCCTTATAGATCCTTCTTGGTTCAATATAACTAAAGTGTAAGCCTTTACTCGTGCCCCTTTATCTCTCAGCGTGCGTTTATGATAAACCCTCAAGATAATTTATATAATCCATACGACCTCTCACGCACACACACACACGCACCCAAAGATGCATACATGAACCAGCTTTAAATGGTCCGTTCGCCCAACGAAATGCAACCTTTCCCTGCAAACCCAAAAACATATCATTTACCGGTCCAGTCAGTTTCATTGGCCATGACACAGCAGCCAGGATATTATCCCACTAGGGTGTATAACCTTTAATTTAAAAAAAAAATATTTTTGTGAACGAGCGTAGCGAGCGAGAAATTTTTTTCGTTGGACTCAACAGTCCATCCGGTTGCTCGAAATGCTGTATTAACTTTGTTTTTTCTCATTTCTAAAACTTTTGACGCGATATATCCCCGCGTTCGCCCCGTTCGACACACTCGTGTCAATGGATGCCATCCGGCCCACAAGAACCACGTATGTTTCGCTCAAAGTCAGCGTAGTTTATAAATTAGCACTCGTCAGTTTGAGCTACATACTCGAAATAGCGTAGTCAGGCGCATACATAGGCTTTGGTATAAAACCTACCGTCTGGAGTAAATATAAGGGATAAAAATTAAAGGGAAATATATCTTTTCGGCAAATTTCTGAAAACTGCGATAAAAAGCCAGTTTTACCAGCTTCAAAATACCATGTTGAATCCCATTTGTTACTAAGATTTTCTGGCTCGCTCACAACAAAAAAACTATACCATCAGTTTTTACGCCCTCTCAAATCTAAAATACTGTACACGTTTGCCCACCAATACACACAAAATACAAATGGAACACGTATTACATTAATGTAAAAAATTAATTGAAATCATGGAAAGTAAATCAGGTTGAAATTGTACTCAACGATTATAAGACACGGCTAAAAAGCTAAAATGTTTTCGTTTAGAATTTATATTATAAATTGGCATTTTATTTACCAGAAACGCATTGTTGTCCGTAATTAAAATTTTAAATAAAATCGATAAATTAAAGCTGGCCCTCGCTCTCAACAAATGTTTATTGTAACTTAAGCTTAATTCACACGCACAAGTTTTTGCCAGCAAAAACTTGCACCTGCAACTTGCATGTGCAAGTTTGGTCACAAAGGAGCTTTGCAGCTCTTGCAGCTGCAAATTATTCACAAGAATTCATGCTATTGCATTTAATTCGCACGTGTGAACGCAGTGTTGCAAGTCGCTTGAATTTCTTGCACCTGCATTTTGATGGGTGAATCGAAATGTTCCTTTGAAAATATTTGAAGCTGCAAGTATTTCATGCAATTTGCTGCTGCAAGTATTTCATGCAAGTTGCAGCTGCGAGTTCTCGCTGCAAAAAACTAGCACGTGTGAATGGCGCTTTAGCAATATTTAAACATTGCTTTTACTAAAAACGGATCACAAAGCTAGAATCATTAAAAGATGAAAACCAAATAAATAACATAAAAACACTCGCAAAATTTTTAGACTTTGTGTAAATTTTTTAAAATTAAATTTCAAAACAAATAAATAACAAAGTTCAGATTTACTAAGCAATATTTTTCAAAAATTACTACAGCTTCGTTTAGGCTAATGTGATCGTGTAATCAATTGATGTTTGCCACAAATAACAAACAACATAACCATATTGTGTACCTCGATACGGTGTCGTTTTTGGAGTGATTTAGTGTAATTTTCATAAAACGCTACTACAGTTCTCTTTGAGTTACCAGTGCTATGAGCCACATACAATTTAGAGTTGTCCCAAGAACTGCTAAACTCTATGTTTGGGTTTTTTTGTTTCCTCATACGTTTCTCTTTTTTAATACTAACAATTTTGCATGAGGTTCCCAGCATGCACCTTGTTTCCGGTTCAGAATTACGGTTGCGCTATAACCTTGTTGACGTACGGCGCCGTCCGTCACCCATCCGGCGCTGTCCGTTACCCGTCCGGCGAGGTCGCGGCACCCGTACGGCACCGTTCGTCATTGTGCGTCACCCGTACGGCGCCTTCCGTCACCGTGTGTCACCCGTACGGCACTAGACTAAGTTTTATTACAATTTGTATTGGTTTTACGGGTTTATACAACTTCATATCCTTTTTCAAAGGTTAATTTTCCCAACAAATCTAGTACACTTAGATAGCGGCTCCTTTTAAACTAATGACATCATTGCTTCAAATGCTGATCCATAAACAGCGAAAATTGACAACACAGCCCTATTTTGTTTCTCAACCAGTCGTTATATTTTGTATTTTTTCAATCACTGCTTATCCAGACAGTGGTTATGATTTAAAAGCATAATATTTCAAGTACCTACATGGTGTAAACATCAGTCTTACACGCATACTTGAATCGGACAAAACTGTCTGGTTTAAAATTGACCGTCAAGTCAAACGTTTCACACTGCACTCAGTCTGCCGAGAGTCGAATACAAACACAAAGTTCGCCGCTATAAACAAGAGACGTAGCGAGAATTTCATTTCGGCAGCGGATAGCTCCAGCTAAGGAAGGAGCGAGCGAACCACAACAGCTGTTTGACACCTTACATTTACACTTACGGTAAATATGACTTTTCTCGTCTTTTTAATATTTTTGGAGTACATATATTTCCTGTACACCACTTGTATGTGCCGTAAGAAAAACGTGTAGAAAAAGTCCAACGCATTTAAATTATACTAACGATAATCAACTAAAATTGTTGCTGTTAGCAATAAACTACAAATATTGCTTAAAATGATTAACTTTACAACTGAACAAATGTTCAATGAAAACGTTTTTAATTATTTCAAAATTGAGTCCTCTGTTGTTTCTGCGAGAAAAAAATTAGAATGCCAATTAAAATATAACTTACGTTGCATGCAGTACAATCACTGCTGCTTTAGAACTGTTCACTTCACCGATCACGCGTATAATGTTAAGTTCGTCCAACAAAAATGAATTTTCAATCTAAAAAATTAACATTGAATCAAAAAGGATATTTGTAGAAATTATTACTTTTTTCTATCTGACTATATACCTATATCTATCTATCTCGTGTATGATTGCGATAAGTTTCCTTTCAATTCTGTCGACCAATTTTTCTGCCAGAGGGTAGTAAAAATATTCGCAAGATGGGCGGTCCTGTTCTCGCATCTCGTACTCGCAGTACCGCTTAAAGCTCGCGTGTATATTTAAGCCTCGAAGCATACCTGGATATTTGGACTCACTTTAATTGAATGCTGATCGGCAGCTGATTCAAACACTGCACGAAACGCTCGTCCGCCAGTGTTGTCTTCAGTTAACAAAATTACTCGAAGACTTTTAAATTCGAGTTGACGCAGTATCGCCGCAAGTAATCGTGCTTGATGGGACCACGGCGGCATCAGCCGAATAAACGTTGGATACAAACTCTGTAATAAAATTTTCAAAAGTAGGCTTTAAATAACCAATTAAACGATTAACCTGTAACAACTAAAACGCGAAATATATTTTGAACATAACTTTAAAATTTCCGTCGTTTATTTCAAATTAAACTATCGAGGTAAAGCCAGTACTGTAGTAACCTGAATAAGACAAACGGAAATAAAGACGGGAGTCTAAAAAAAAACGGAAATAAAACGAGAGTGGTCCATTTTGAAGCTCAAAGAGTAGGATACCGTATCCCTAATTACACAGTCCGTTAGTGGACACAGTCCGTAAGTCTTAATTAGAGTCCATAAAACAGACCAATCCAAAACAATTTCCAACTTTGGTAAAAAATTTAACAGACGCTCAAACATCCAGCAGCACAAGCTTTGGTAAATCTAGAAAAAACAATTAAGGGATACGGCAATCAACAAAAAATTCTTTGGATCAAATCAGTCCTGCCCAAAAGAACGAATATAAAAAGAACGGGTGTCGAGTCTGTTGAGTCCAACTAACATGCGGCGAATTAAAAATTCAACAACACTGCGTAACAGATAACAGAGGAACCCTCTAGAGAGGCAAAATGAAATTCAGCCCCCTCTTATTAGAGTCACTACAACATCGTGCTTAAGTTTAGTTTTGTCTGTTACCATTTGTCTTACTACGTGTGAAAACTTGCTTTTCCAGCTCTTGTGCATTCCCCCACGATTAGGCTTAAAATTAAGCATAGCCTTAGTCTCAGATATAAGCTTGCAGAAGAAAGACAAAATGTACAAGTACGTTTACTTCAGTTTCAACACTTCGATCAAACGTTAAGCTTTATAACCGTTTGTTATTTAATCACATTATCAACGGCTAAGAAATTCTAGTTTGAATTTAAATCTAAAAACATTTTAGCAAATATCAAACAAAAAATCCTATTTTAAAACTACAAAACAATATTTTACTTTATCTGAAAATTCCGCCGTGCGATCGCCAACATCGATGACTGGGATTTTTGTGAATCCTAACGCGGACGCAAGCACAGATGCCATTTTCACTTGCGCCTCACTGAAATGAATATGTACAGCCATCGGCCCATGTATAGAACAGGGCCGGGTCGTTTTTCGGAGGGGCTATAAGAGAGTCAGTTTAAGCTTTAAACTAATTTTTTTGATTAGGCTTAGGCGTTTAGGCTTAGGAATAGGCTCATCCGTACGCTTTGGCTTAGGCTTAGGAATATGCTTATATTACTGTTCCGGCCCTGTTCTATACAAGGGCCCAGCCATTGAACGTTTTACTCCGTTTTAGAACAATAGAAATAAACGCATTAGAAACGTTGGATAAAAAAATTGTTCAAATTTTTGGTACTAAATATTAATTAAACATTATTATAAAAATTTCAGCCAATGTATACAACAAGGGCCGTAACAGTAGTATAAGCATATTTCTAATCGCCTAAGCCAACGTCTAGGTGTAAGAATGAGCTTATATCTAAGCCTAAGCCTAAACAACAATGCTCTAAAGCGTTAGCTTACTGTATTGGAGTCGCGCAGAAAAACGTTCTGCCCCTGATCTTCACATGGGCCGAAATTTCGACCATTTGATACATTAATACCAATTATTTAGTATTGTAATCGTTAAAATTTTGATGACTCGACTTAAGTTGAACAGTAGCAAAAGAATATATCTAAATTTTATTAAAAATGAAACCAAGCCATATACAATTGGGCACCGTACAAACAATATATAAAGACTTACCGTACGCTTTGATTCAAATAATTTACAATATTAACGATGATCACAATTGGCGTTGAATCGACAATACTTTCACAAACATTATAACGAGACACAGCGATTGGACTGAAACTGAATTGACTCGCGATTGAAGTTGCGTTTGAATTTAACCAATCCGATGCAACATTTTCCCACGGAACAACGATATTTTCAACACTGAACGTCCTAAAATAAAACAACGTTTATAGCACCGCCTCAGGGTTTCAGTTGGCGCAGGTTATCACAAAGTATGCTGACTACTTTGTTAATTTTGAGATTCGCTCACAAGTTAACAGTTTTTTACAAATTTGAAGTAACTGAATTGAACAGTTACACTTTTATTCGACAACAAAACACCAAAAATTAAAATAATTTAATTTCCGACGCAGTAGCAAGTATATACCTACGCTTAACAATGTGGTGTTGATCAAATGATATCCGGGGAAAATTTGATTTCAAGAGATTCTAAAATTTTTGAGGGGTCACACCAATAATGAAGATTACGCATAAAACAACTGTATATGTTTAACCACTCATGGGTGCACCAGCCAAATATAGACTGTGACTGCCCGTCAACACCACCCAAGCGGACGGCTATAAATGTGATAAGGAATAATTAAGTTGTTTAACCTGTAACTTCCGTTTGACTCAGCGGCATTATACGGCACTGTAAACGTAAAATTAGGAAACACTTGTGTATAATCAGTGTCAGAATAGCTACCATGACTGATAATCACTGTTCGTACACGAGCGATGGATTCTGTCTGAATTAAATTGTTTGATTTTATTTCAAGTAGCACGTGTAGTAGTAATGTACTTGTAAGCAACAAATTGTTCATTATTTTAATATTTAACACAGACTGAAATGTCTTAACATGATGCATATGGATTTAATAATAAGATTTCCACAACCTCAGGTTTATACCAAATTTCCCCCGGGTCTTTAATAAAAACAAAAGGATGTCGGCAGGGCGCGACCCCGCCCTTGTAGACAAATTTTGGCACCCTTAGAAAAGTTTTAGCCACACTTGCAATGTGAGTCTTGTTGTATCAACCATATGCCCTATTAGGATTGTTCAGCGCCTTTGTAGGTTCAGTGGCTATGGACGTGCCTGACTCTCAAAGTTTGCCTATTATACACTGGATATTAAGATAACCCTCAGAGGCCCATGTATAGAACAGGGTCGGAACAGTAGTATAAGCATATGCCTAAGCCTAAGCCTAGGCGTATGGATGAGCCTATTCCTAAGCTTAAGCCTAATCCAAGCCTAAAGCCTAAGCAAAAAATTAGTCTAAAGCTTACACAGACTCTATTATAGACCCTCCGAAAAACGATCCGACCCTGTTCAATACATGGGCCTCCCTCAGCAGTGGTTTTGATCAGTATGTCACACGAGGATAATACGAGGGAACGGCGCATTTGAGTGCAATTAGTTTCAGTGTCTGAAAAAAATTTTAAGACTGAATTTACTAAAAAGATGCTTGTTAAAGACAAGTGTCAACGTTTTCGAAAACATATTTTGTATTACCAATTTTGAAAAGAACGCATGCAAACGTTGGTGCAATGCTCGTCTAAAACTCAAACTAAACTATTTGATTTTGCGGCTCATGTACAGAACAGGGCTGGATCGTTTTACTTTGGATCTATAATACAGTCAGTTTAAGCTTTAGGCTAATTTTTTGCTTAGGCTTAGGCTTAGGAATAGGCTCATCTATACGCTTAGGCTTAGGAATATGCTTATGCTACTATTTCGGCCCTGTTCTGTACATGGGCCGGTTTTGCTGTACCGCTTTAGACCAGTGGAGGTCTGCCACGGACATGAAGGACTCCAGCCAAAGATCGACCTCCAGTTTATGTAGAATTTGCTTGGCGAATCTGGTACCTCGGAAGTGACGTGTTTCACACGTTTTGAAATGTGACGTTGGTTATTTTTGTGGCAATTTTTAGTTTACAAAGAAAAGTTTAATGTAGTACAATAATTGACAGCGTTGAAAGGTACAAATTGAGCCCCTTGCATATTTTAAAATTTAACCATTTTAGGTAGGCAAATGCCCAGAAACGTCCGCAGAAAATTATATTTGGGGGGGAGGCGCCGAAAAATATTAGGGGCCCCTACAATTGCAATTCAAGATTGTTTACTTTTAGACCGAGTCCGTCTTGGGGGCACCAGCCAAAATTGATGCGGCACGCGCCCCCAAATGCCCCCATCCCTGGTGGCGACGCCCTTGCAAATGCTGGCTGGAGGCCACATAACGGTAAGGAGCCATTAGGACAAGAAAATATGCCACGGACCTCATTCTATACTATAAGAACGGAAAATGTATACCAGCGCACATTTTTGTACAAATATGCATGGAGATCGCTCATACGCAGAGTATTTTACACCAGGATCAAAAATACGTACAGGAACAAGATAGTATAATTTCGTGCAAAACGTATTCAAAGTTTCGTATTGTAACTTTTATATATAACGTTTAATACAAACAAAATGCGTTCGCTTCTCGATCGCTTCGTTGTTTTTAAAACAACTCCATGTGAATTTTGGCTCCTGGTTGGCCGGCCAATATTCGATTTCGTTTTTGGAGTTTAGCTGCTGTGCCAGTCGTTTGACACCACTAAACAAAACCGCTCCCTAAACTTGTGAGGTTAAAACACCTACTCAAATGATAACGGATAACGATAAATATAAAACAAATTATGTCAATTGTGAAACTACTGATGATGATAATGAAGCCAACTCTAATTTAGACAGACTCGACCACTGACGTTACGGTATCAAACCGAATTTCAGTTTTTCCCATTATGAAATAAAATTATTTTTTAAATTGATTGCATCATCTCAAAATTTATTTTGACCCTACTCTATTAAGTGGACAAAGCGTACAAAAGTCGAACTGCGCTTGCGGTGCAAGGGTTTGTGCAAAACTAATCGCTAGAGATTTAATTAATATGCGTTGTTCAGTTGCCAACAACTATGGTTATATTTTAACAAAATGCGTTGCATAAATCGATGTTATTATAGAACAGCTCCTATTGTGGCGGATTCACAAATTTCTTAAAACGGGTAGCCACGTGAGATATAATATGAGTAAAAACTGTCGAACGAGAAGCCAAACGTCATTTTAGTGTTTAACCTTAATACAAAACGATGGTTTTGATTCCGGTTTGGAAGCCCGGGCCGGAGTGGTCCCTCAGGGTTCTTACGTATAACTGGATTGTACTGTAATAACGGTATATGTTTAAACAATTAGGTATCTGCACGCAATGTGACTAAGCTTTAAAGTTTAGGTTTACTACGGTCAGTGTTCAAAAAAATTGCTTAATTTTGCAAATAATATTGATAGGCACCCCTGCTCAAATAAATATGAAATTTTTTTCTATTTTAAAAATTCTACTTTAGGGCGCAATGCTATTAATTCTAACGCAAATTTTCGCCATCTTCGTATATAACTAAAATTCATATAGTCGAACTTCATGCCTTTCATCCCGTTCAGTTTAGTTGATACGACTAGTTAAATTTAAATATTTGGTGAGTGATACTGTAGGAATGATTAAAAAGAAAACGAAATGTCGAAAAACTATAGCTTAAGGCATGTTTTTGACGAGCTTAACGTAAAACAGTAATTCGGCGTTGAAAACTATTGCAAATTCCGGTTTCTGTCTCTTGTTCCTGTTCAGGCAAAATTTATACTTATATATACATGGTTTAAATATTGGGCTAATAAACATCTTTGGCCACGGACTTGTTAATGTTATTTTCGATTCGATAAATTATTGTTTGAAAACGTTCCTCCTGAAGACGTGCCCTCGGCATTTTTAACAAGCACTACACAATATGCTGATTCTTTGCCATCAGGATTAAGGTTAAAAGTGCGTGGTATATTGATCAGGTCCATCAGCTTTATAAAAATTCGTAAAAAAAGTTGAACATCTAAAAAGACAAATAATTTTCTAAATTTAAAAAATGAGTCCAATGTTTAGTTTTAGGGCCGTAGTTTTAGATTAAGAATATTCCTAAGCGTAATCCTAACGCTAGTCCAAAGCGTAAACAAACAATAGTCCAAGTTCTAATGCTACTCTAATAAATAAAGCAACATTTGCCAAAAATGGAATAACGTATTAACTACCGTGTTAGTAAGCATCTGGTTTACGAAGACAACCTTATGCATTCAAGGGGCATGAAGTGAAAAATTCCGCCGAGGAAAGACACATTTGCTTAAGAAGAAACCATATGAAAAAGCAAAATTAAGCATTTAACTAGAAGTAATCTTGAATTAGCAATATACTTAATTTTAACTATAGTTTGCAAAGTATTGTCAACGCGTTTTGTTGTTCCAAAGGTATACAAAAACTCACCGACACAAAATTTATAAAAATACTACAAATTTAATTATATTTATACCAAAAAATGCCAAAACCTCCTAAAAACAGTCTACCAGAGCCGAAGGTATATTTTATCAAAACAAGAGCCGAAAGTAGACCTCCAGCTGTCTATGTAAAGACTGCATGCCTTTAGATACAAAAAACTAATAGTGCGGTTTCAGAAGAACAGCTAATTGAAAATAAGCTTTGTACAATTAAACTGTTTTAGAAGTAGATTCATTTGTAAACAGTTTCAAGCTTGGTATAGCTACGTTTCGCTGGGTTAGGCACCAAAAGCCCATAAAAACCAGAAGCTAGCTACTTCAAGTTCCCGCTCAAGCCAACCGCATAAGTAGATATTCAGCAAAACTGACAGAAACTACTATAATGCAGGAAGGAAAATGAAATTTACTGGTGAAATGTATATTTGAGCTGAGTTGTTTAATGTTATATATTAAACACAAAGCTTCATATATACTCTGATAAAGAAATTGAAATTAGCCAGGCGCTGTACTCAGGGCCAGGGCATGCAACCATTGCATACGCATAGTGTTGTGCTACAAGCCAAAGATGTTATGTTGCAACAAAATGGGTGTTAGAACGTTTTTGCGCAATCTGAAGAATGTTATTAGATTTCCTATTTTTAAACGCCAAGATCAACGCTGGATCGACGATTTTTAGAAAGAAGAGTTGTGTTTTGGTTACAGATTTCAAAGTTTTAGCGATTTTCTGGTAGAATAAAAGGATATATGCATTTTGTTTCAAACTTTGATCATTTGGGAGGTTAAAATTAAGCATACCAAAAGATGTCAGAATAATACTGTGTCCTCGTTACCCTTTGAAAATAATGGGTCATCCACGTATACTGTCTACACTACTGTAAAAAATTGTCCACACACCGGGTTTTAAGGGCGGGACAAAACGACGATGTTCTTAACCTATAAAGACATAACAGAAAGTGTAATTAGATACTGGGTTTTGGCAGCAGGTCCTTCGAAGAGACTGAGGACAATATAGGCACTGCCTGGACACAGTGTCTGACAACACGAGTTCCATCAAACAGACCCTGTATAATCGCTAAACAAAGTTCCTTCGGACAAACTTTGTGTTTTATGAAATAAACTGAGTCCCTTCTGACAGACTCTGGACAAAACAGTTGTCCTTTAAATAACGTATTGACAATTTAGCATGGGTATGGACGGCAAGGCCCATGTTACTATAAAGGCCGTCTCCATTTCCCGGGACAGAAATATACCCGGAGTGCACACTTCCCTCCCATCTGTCCCATTTGACCCATCTGTTCAAACTGTCCCACTGTCCCAACTGTCTCATCTGTCCCGCTGTCCCAATTATATTTTTTGTATGTACCCCTGGTACATTGCTGTTCCGCGAAAATGGGACGGGTACTCCTGGTACATTTCTGTCCCGGGAAAATAGGACGGCCATTAGGGTAACATTGGCCATGTTTTCCAACGATTCCAGCAGTTTCGGCAGGAAAATTTTATTTTTATAAATTGTGTTATTCATTGATTACGGATACTTGGGAAGATTTTTACCAAGATTTCAAAACTAGGTGCAAAATAGAATTTTGACAATTTTATAACATATGTTGCTGTTCAAATTGAGCAAATTCAGTAGGATTTTACTATTTTCCTTCACCTCCGATTCTTGTAAAATCTTTTTAGCACCTCGGGATTGTTACATCCAATTGCATTGTTTTGCTATATTCCTGAATCAATTTAAAACATTTAAGATGTCCAAGCTCACTGGTTGTCTGCACTGCATTGCATACAGAAGAATGTTTGCAATGTCGAAAATAATAGAAATCGGGGTCAAAGCTAAAGTACGAGAAAAATATTTATAAACTGTGGGGCCAATGTTACATTGAGAGCAGTCCGGCTGTCCCAACGACAACAAAAGTGAATGACTCAGTAACTGAAATGACTCCTGCTGCATGTTCACTTTTTGCTGTAAGGTGCAGCAGCCGGGATCAGGGAAGAGAGTCTCGGTCCCGGTTTTGGCAAGTCTCAGTATTTGGCAGTTCTCGGTCTAGGTGTCGTTTTTTCCGAGTCTCGGTGGTTTGGAACTGCGACCAGAAGTCGAGGATTCAGCAGATGTATGTCTGCATTGTTGAAGTAAGTGATGATTGATGAACAAAAATGTACAGTTACGCATTAATTACGAGCAGATATTCTAAAAAACCGCGAAACAAGGTATGAAAAATACAAAAAACTATAAAAATATTACAAATAGTTTATTTTGAAAATTTTAATTCATTTATTGTGAGGACCAAAAATTGACCGAGAATTTTCTTGGCTGGTCTCGGTCTCAGTTTTTAACCGAGATTGCCCATCCGTGGCCGGGACAGCAGCACAGTTGTGGCAGAAGAATTGCAAACCAGCCTGGACAGCAGGACAGCCGAAACAGTTTTTGCAACTTAGACATTTCATCTAAAATGAGGTTAAGACTGAGCCTCGTCTTAAACCTATGCCCAAACCGGCACTTTTTACTTCCACGCAGACAACTGAATTACGGGAGGAGGGACTTTTCAGTTATTACACATGTACAATATTCTCTTAACATAAAATAGGCTTTGTCAGAATTTTTACCTATTGTAGTAAAAAGAATTAATTAGTGTGGGGGCTAATACGCGACAACCTTCGGTCATGTTAGGTTCCAATGAAATCGAGGTCAGGGAGCAGGAGCCTCCGGCGAACCCAATGCATTTAAATTTTTCTGCTTGTTTCCCTTTGAAGGAAAGTAAATAAACCCAGCCCACCTAAGCGCAAGCCTCGGCCTAACATTTTTATACAATATATTCATATGAGCACTTTTCTAAACATAAGCGTAAGAATGAGCTTAAACCTAAACCTAACCAAAAACCGTAAAGCATACTCTATTGCAGTCAACAGAAAAGCTTCCGCCCCTGATCTTTATATGGTACAAAAATTCGAAGAGAGGTTTCGAGTGTTAGAGCACCGGATTGCTTACGCTACACTCATAATTGTTGGCATCAAGCGACAGCCCTCAGCCTAACACGGGCCAACTGTGGTTGTATATATCTACGACGAGTTCAGGTGTCCTGGGTTTTTTATTTGTAGGCTACGACAACAATTTTGAAATCAAAATAATTTATTCATTGTTCAAAAAACGAAAAGTCCAGGTTAGCGTATTTTTTGCCGGCGAAAACAAAAATCACTATATTTTAATATTTTACCACACTAAACTACGTATTTTACTCTCGTTTACCACCATTATTTCAAAGTACACTATAACAGTTTTGGCCACCGTAGTGTAAATCATATTCCTAAGCCAAAACGAAACAATAAGCCTTACTTAAGCCTAAGCAAAAAACAGCATAAAGCTTACTTTGTTGCAGTCCGCAAAAAAGGAAAGCCCCCGATTTATACGTGAACCACAGAATTAAACAAGGCACAGTAATAAGTGTCCAAATGAAAATTTTTTACTCAACATAAAATTCAGTAGAAAATACTGAAATTTCAAAATGTGCGCAAACAAAATTTTTTGACAAAAAGTGAGATCTGTTTATTTTAGTGGATCCATCATTACACTGAGGTACAAACAGACAAAATAAATATATCAATATCTTTTGACTTGAATTTCAGCACGAACAACAATTACGGACTGAATTAAGTGCAACCGTGATCACTAAAAACCTTACATATGCGATTTGTGTTGCTCGAAGTCACTGCAACCATAACCACGACCACAACCGCGGTTCCTAGCACCGAATTTTCGATCGCTTGTAAAGTCGGTTACAGCTGTGGTTTGAACCGTGACTGCAGCAAATATACACTCGAGTAACGAACAGTCAACCGCTATTCGCGCTCTTATTTCTGTCCCTGACTGATATGATATGACTTCAATGACAGTTTCAATTCGTTTGTTCTTTGGCATTACATTTCATAATACATCACTGCCTCACCGATAAGTCATTAAACAATTTTCACCACTTGAAAATCAGTTAAATGTATTAATCCCACCGTTTTACCGCTTGTATAACAGATCATTAACAGTCATCTTTGCGACTTTTGGCACATTTCTTATCGTCAACGATATTCTTGTATCTCGAATTAACTCACAACCGTCTTTGCACCTGCTTCGTTGGCCACATTGTGTCAAATTCCAAACTGCCGAAGCTTTCAGCAAATCCGCAGTAACGCCGCTGTCAATTCCATGCAAATACAATTTGTACAGATCATCGGTGAGCACTATACAACTTCTACGTTCCAGAAGTAGCGACCCAACAAAACGAGACTCCAACGAGTAATTCATGGCCTAAAACAATTGTAGTGTATCACGGTTCCCTGCCTATTTGACTTTTAATTACACTGCTGTCTGTTCAATATGTATAAATATTCTTATGCATAGATTCAGTGTTGTTAATCTTGTTTTAAGGCCAATCAATAACAGCTGCTGGGTGCTATAGCCATTATCCTTTGTAGACGTTTGGTGTTTACATAAAGACGTTGGTGGATTTTTTATAACAAACACTTTGCTGATGCAGGTTTTAGCTTGATGAAACTTCTGACCGCGAGGTCAGTCTTGAGACGATAGGGGCTCACCATTCGATAGCTATGAGGTAAAAATTGCATCAAACAATTTTACAAATTACTTTTGTACCCTTGTGCAAATACAAGGTGCCCTAAGAGTGGTAGGCAGTACAATAGGCGGCCCTCATGTGATACTATACGTACGCGTACAATTAAATCATGTATAAGAACAGCTGGGCATTCGTATTAACTGTTTTCAAACAAAATTCCCACTGAACTACTAGTGATTGCACGCATATACCGCGTAAGCGCACTTTACACCATTAGACAAATAGATATCAATTGAAAGAGACCTCGAGCAGTTAATTTGAAACACTTCACGAATTTGTGTGACATCCTTGCGCAGAGCCATGCTAATCGTCTGTGTATCGAATTTCAGTATACGTTGAAAAATTATCCAAAATTGTTTGACGCGCTAAAAGTTGTGTTTTAAGTCTTAAAATATTGGACGGACGAAAATCTCCATTGTGGAATTGAATTGGAGGCAAATTGAGTTTGATAGCTTTCGCCGAGTAGTGTATCCAACCCACCCTTCAAGCAGCGACGAAGTGTTGCTGGCCTGGACAAAACCCTCCACCAGGTACGCACCAGGCAAAAAAAGCTGGCGAGGCAGGACCAACATTTTCGTATTAATTCGAGTACAAAATCATAATTTGGAATGCGACCATATTCTATTCCGAGTAATTTCGTAATACCCAGACTCAGAATAAACTTAAACACGGATCCGGAATTTTTAAAAGACAAAACCCAGAGCCAGAATTATTCGGTAAAAATACACCGAAAACCGGACACTTAACCTGATGAACCCTACATATTGATTCACATAACATAATATAACCAGTCAGCCTTCACAGCTGCCGCAAAAGAATTCTTAAAATTAGCAAAAACGAACCTGGTCATCTTGATTAATTGGCCTATAGAACTTTAGCAATCCATGCGAGCCAAGCGTAACGGTTGTGATCACAGGAAAAAACAGCGGTCCGTCTACATGCGGCTTGAATTAACATAAACTACAAAATATACTGCGAATAACATACAAATTAATTAATTAATTCTTGTAACCATGAGCGAGTAATATCCGCTATGAATAAAAAGGGGTGTCGGTCTCGGGAAATATTGGGTTCGCGCTGATCTGAGCCTCGGTCTCACTTTTGGAATAGGTTTGCAATTCGAAGCACAGTTCTGACGCCAAATGAGCAATTAAATTTTTTAAAATTACTTTTATATTATATTGAAAACTGCTTACTTAACTACTCTTTCCCAAGATGACAACAATCATAGTTTATTAAAATGTTTATAATAGTAAGCCACCCTTTACTCACTAAAAATATACTTAAAATTAAGTAAGACTGCTGCCGAATTAAGTGTCGGTTTTACTTACTGTAGTGCTTGGAAAAGCTTTACTGAATTTTAAGAAAACACAAAATTTTTAGCTTTACATTTACTTAATTAATCAGGAAATGAGAGCAGTAGTTTTACTTATTTACATTATTTAAGCAAAGATTTACTCAATATTTTGTACACTTATACTTAAAAAAGTTAGTAAAACATAACTATAGTATTTTGAGTAGAGTATTTTTACAGAGTAGTTGACAACAATCTAAGTTTAGTAACTAAATGCTTATTATAGCAAAGCACAAATTATTTAATTACATAAACAATGAGAAAATTAAGCGGAATTATCGTAGAAACCCTCGATTAATTATAATTTCTGCAAATACAAAACTACACACTCGGTTACCGCTCGATAATAACCGAGATCGAGTATTTATAGACCATCCATCTGCGGCTATGAAAAGAATAAACCCTAAGCCGACTATCATCATGCACAAATAATAGATTTAAAAACATTTTCACTACATTGGTAGGTAAACGCAAAACCGTACTTAAAATAAATGTCGCACAAGAATGTGCAACATTCCCTACATATACTGTTTGTCACAGATTTATCCAGTTAACTTACCATGATCCCTTGACCTGGAAGATATTCATTGACAAGCACGTGGTTTGGTTTCGAATTTGGCGGAAATGCACCCAACTCCACAATTCGGTTCATAAGTGATTGCAGCCACTATAAATATATAAATATAAGACGGTAGAAAACCACATTTCTGTTCGTCCATGAAATCTAGTCCAAGATAAAACTGGGTGAGGATAAATATAAAAATAATCATCGATTAATTTCTGTTTCAGGAAGAAACATCACTTCGAGTTTTACGTTCGTTACAGTTTATTGACAAGATAAGTTCGAGATTTGTTTGTTAACAATTTTTCTTACACTTTTTTGTTTGAACGAGATGTAGTGTTAAGTATCTGCGATAAATAGATTTAAACAACCATACTGTTAGGTTGTAATTCAAAAACACGCACACATACCTACAAGAATATCCAACAGCAATATTTCAGAAAATAAACTCGTAAAAGTATATCGTAACAAAAAGCGATAAAGCCGTCTAACTTCAGGTATATTTTCGTCAGAGATCAGACCTTTCTTTCCAACTATACCACCTAAAACGCATATACAAACATATACGTAAATAATATTATATATTATGGTATAAAGAGAAATAAAGTGACGTAAAAATATACCGAAAAGGAAGCAGATAATTAGGACTTATGCAAATTTTCAACGTAAAATGGTTGGTGCGTATGGAATTCTCCAGGTTGATGCCCTCTACTTTACTCAACATGTGTGCACCACATAAGCTCTCTGTAACGTAATGTATATTTTAAAAACTTTATAATGGGCTGAAAACCTAATATATACACGAATACAACACTTTCTGCTCTATCCCTGACGAACGGAAGTAGACGGACCTCGACACTGCCAATTCTCCCACTTTTAGTCTTAAGAGGTAAAGGACAGCCTTATGTAAGGATTTATGACCCAAAACTGTTGTCACCAGAGTATTTAAAGTACGTATAATACACATTGAAGCTGGAGAATCGCCCTTACTCTTAGATTGCGCCCCAGGTATTTCCCAAGTTTAACCTGGAGCAAACCTGCGTACAAAATATACGAAGATAAATAAACCAGCGTATAACTGTGAATTTGGCAATAAAGTCTACTCACCCCAGTTTTGAAGTCTTCGATGCGCTAAATTCTCCCATTTCGGTTTCGGACTCGATTCAATTTTGTCAATGAAGTACACTTCGTCATCTTCGGAAATAAAGTTTGGTATGTAGTACGCAAACGATGGTGCCTAAAACTACAATAGAAAAAGTGTGTTTTTCATATAGATTTGACAGTTATTGGTACTACTGTAAAAGCTACATAGACATCATTCACTACTACTGCATTAGTGAGCACAATTTAGATTAGATTTTCTAGAAAATATCACGTCTATATTATGCTCAAATGTTTAATCCAAAATGCAGAATAATTTTTCGCATCAATTAGAGGTTACCTATGACCGAATGGATATCCTGTTGCACACCAATATCCAGCAAAACACCAACATCCGTACCCGGTTCTGGTCGATATAACAAACCGGCTGGATGTTGGATACTTGCGGTTGTGATATAAATATCATAAAACAGACTTAACTAATAAATTTGAAGTTAGTGAATACATATATACTTTCACACAACTGCAATTCTACAAACAGAACACAAATTTAGATGGCATTCATTTTCCCGTTCCATTTCTGGCAATTTTTCAAATTCCGGTTCCGGAAAAATATCAATTCCGGTTGCACCTTGGGTGCAGCATATAATATTAACTCGAAACTTCCCTAAAATCAACTCTCCCAGTCAAAATTACATATAATTTTTGACTCCCCCAGTATATTATTTTTCTCTAGGTATATATTGACTCCCCCAGTATATTATTTTTCTCTAGGTATATATTGACTCCCCCAGTATATTATTTTTCTCTAGGTATATATTGACTCCCCCAGTATATTATTTTTCTCTAGGTATATATTGACTCCCCTTGTTACGATTTATATCGCCGAATGACAACGTTTTAACGTGGTAGGGAATGCATGTATATTCAGTAAGCTTAACACATGCAGTATCACTGGACCAGAAATTTTTCTCATTTTTAAAAATCAAATAACTGTAATCTGGTGATTATTGAGATCATTACGTAATATCTTGGAAACTCGAGGTGTAGAATTAAAATTATATTTAAATCAAAAATATTGCTATTTCTTTCGGGCGGCCACGTTTCTTCACGCTTGTCTTAGGAAACGGGACAAACCGACCGTCTTCTTGGCATTTTAATAGGTGATCGTGCATTGTCACAGTAACGAAATTCGCCACATGATTACGCTCCAGATGAAGATTACCACACTTTTCTATAATCGTACAATTGCACAGCCATTTTCTAAGCCTAACTGTAAATTTGAGGAAGTGTTAAGTGATTCATCGGGGAAATGAAAATTGCGCCTGTCGCTGCAGTTTAGTTTTTTTTTAAAAACCTTATACAAAACGTTAAAAATGTGCCTTGCCTCTGTTAGATAAAAATATACATCGTGCGAAACAACGTTAAATGTCAGTGCGAAAAAATATCATCATGAGAAACAGGTGCCGCAGGTCTGCAAAAAATAGCATCGTGAGAAACAAGTGTCGCAGGTCTGAAAAATTATCATAACGAGAAACAGGTGTCACAAGATTCCGCAAAAATTTGACCATGAGAAATAGGTGTCAGCAGACGGCAGTGTGGAAACAGTGATGTCAAAATTCTGTTGGATAAAAATCGTGTTTACAGCCATAATAAGCAGTGTTAATATTATATAAGGAAAGTTCTTCTTTTTGGGAAGTTAAAATTATATGCTACACCGGTTGCGGTAAAAATAATTTTAAACCTTAAACGGTTATAATATTATGAACAAGGTTCATTTTAATTAATTTTTAAACACAAGCGCAATTTCCCAATTTAAGTAGGAAAACGATCGACCATTTTTTTGCAGTGCTGATGCCAATGCTCACGAAAAGCGTCGATATGACCAAAGCTGATACCATGCCGAATCGGCACATCCCTGAAATTAATATCCGGTCGATCCCTGGCAGTCAGCTAATACACTTTTTAATAGTCATGGATGGCATAGCTCCTTTTAATTTTCCGGTGTCATTTCGTTTCCCACATTATCTAACTACAATCCGACTGATTGAAGACAAAAAACACAAAACTGTTAAACAGTATCTTTACATACCTCACCTTAACGACATCATAATCATTTAATGCATCCATAAACATAAATACGGTTCAAATCGCGCATTGACTAGCCCCTGGCACTGTTACAAATAATCCAAAGATAGCCAAACTATGAATTGATAGTAATTTCAAAATTCTACTATTGTACTATAAACAGAATGTGACAAAGGGTGCAACCGTGACCGGAATTATAATTTACCGCAACCGAAATTTGAAAAAATCACCGGAAACAGAAACGGACAGTTAAAATGCATGCCACCGAAAAATTCATTGCAATTTCTTGTTTTGCTGCATTTTTGGAGAGATAACCTTAGTGAAGATGGATATATACTCAATCTGCTATATTTTATTATATTATCCACGGAATCGAAATCTACCTTAGATAACTTACTTTCGGTGATGTCTATGTCTACAATGTGTAAGAATAAATATATATTTTTATTTTTATCGTCATTTTTTATTAAATTGCTTAATTTCTATCAACCAGAATTTAATACCAAAATTAAGTGCGTGTAATTACGTACAACATTTATAATACAAACAGTAACAGAAAAACGTCCTATAGTATGAAATATGGCACAAATTGTTACGTAATTTGCAAATAATTCACACTTGGAAAAGTATAGAGGATTAAGTAAGGATTGAAGAAATTCACCAAGCTGTCGCGCAGAACGTTGCTGGCATCATCGATTGCAACCTGTTTCCCTGGAATACATGCTAATGATTTTGACATTGTTTCTATAGTAAATAACCCCAGGCATCGAACCCGCTTGCAATGATTTCCTGCGTTGCATCGCTACGTTGCGAAACCAATTTGGTAAGCTGTTCGAGAAACTCAGGTTTCTTAGTCCGATTATGTTGTAGTTTGAATTGCGTAATATGCCAACTGGCTTTCACTGGATAAAAACAGCAAAATCAAGAGCACGCGGGACACGTGTCTAATTGGGTGAAAACAAACTTATGTTGTCGTTTTTGCTGCATGCTTGAAAAACTTCAGGAGCAAAATGAGAAGATAGATAGTTACCTATTAACATCTTAGTCACCTGTTGAGGGTTTGCGTGAGGCAGAAATAAGTCGAACAACCACAGGGCGAAGGCAAGTGTGTCAAAACATCATCTTTTTGAAGACGCACACTGAATTCCTAACTTGTACCATCTATCGTTCCATAATGATGCTCCTTTCTGGCCTCTTTCTTTTTATTTAGTATATATAGTTCATTTTTTGCTTTATAAACCAAAAATGGTGGTAGCAGAACACTGCTCGCTGAGTCGCACCACATAACACTATGTTGTATTTTAGCATAATGAATATCTCGGTGAAGAAACTTTGTAATACGCCGAAAAATTACTTTCATTTTTCCTGGATCATCGACTAGACCAATTAAATATGCACGTTTTCCGATCTGATTTTCACAGCAAGATTTAGGTTACCAAAAACCTCTTCGATACTTTCTGCTGACAGTCGGAAACGCGCAAATGGAATGTTATTGCATAATTTTGTTGTTTAATTATAGTTTTATAAAGGTGCAAGGGAACAACACGCCGAGTCGAATCATGGCAAATTTTTTTAATTTAGGCACTGTCCGTCCCGATCAGACTAAGAATGCTTTAACAAGTAGCCGTAAATGGTATCTTTCTGGCGCAAAACACCATTCTGCAGAAATCAAAATTGCGTCAACAAAGACGCAATCAGGCGTTTATATAAACATAGCTTTCGCATCTAACTTTCGCATGTTCTAAACGATAAAATACATACGTGGCTTGGCTATGTAATAAATAACGTCTAAATTCTACGCCAGGCGTAGAAAAACTGGTGAGAACAGATGTAATTGAGCATTCGTAACTTGGCAAATCCTAACAAAATAAAGGCATTTAATTTGGCGATTTGCTACCCACAGATCGCCAGCAACGACGTAATAGTTATATTACCAGAACGGGTTAGTGAAAAATCACCGAGTTTTGCACCATAACCGAAATTTTGGTTGCGCCCCGTCTGTGTTCAGGAGAGAACTGATTGCATTCTACGGCAGGGTTATATACAAGGAATGTACAACTTTCTTTTCCAAATGTTGAGGAAGTTCTTTAGATTTTGCAACAGTCTCAATTGGTTTCAAACCCTGTTGTGTGATGAAACTAATGACGTCAAAGTGATAGCCTATTGCGGGAAACATTTGTGTATAGCTTTTCACATTTACTATAGTAATATGTCTGTCCATTTGAATTTAATGGACTCGCATAGATGGATAGTAGTAGTGAATACTCAAAAATTTTTCAAATTCTTGATGAAAGCGTTTCAACGAGGAAGACCGAAAGTTTGATTTTAATATAAAATTTAGAAATGGAATTTGACTCTGGCGGAGTCAAATTTTGACTCAGTTTGTGTAGTCAGGGAAAGCCTATTTCGGAGAGAGTCAATTTGACTCACCATTTTTTTGCAGTGTACAATTTGTTTCATTAAAATGTATCGCTTTAAGCTGTGAGGTATTGGATAACGGGTTAGCACCTTAATCCGGCCCTGGTAAATGTCAAAACACAAATAGTTGTATTTGTAGATAACATAAGGAATCGTGCAAAAAATTCAAAAGTTCAAATTAACGCTAAAATATCATCTTGATAAACGCTAAAAAGGGTTTTACGTATTATAAACAGTTTAAATATTTACTAAAGATTGATGATTCATTTTCGTTGAAAAAAAGTTGAAAGCGAAGTTTTGACATTGAAAGCGTTCTATATATTATCGTCGTCTTTGGCATGGGGTCGTGTTCTATTCCTGTATCTGCGTTTGTCAGTGTTTTCGCTAAACATAAAATTTTGCGGTAATTTTTGTGTTTAATATTATAAATTCTGAGTAGATGCAACATTTTATTTTAAGCTAAAATGACACAGAAGTACGAAAAAACATTTAAAACATTGTTAGAAAAAATTTTAGATTTATGCTCGGTAACTGTCGGAAATTGACCGAAACCGAAACCAGACAGTCACGGTCTCGGTGATCGGGTCTCGGCCTCGGGTTTCGGTTTTTGACCGAGACCGCACATGCCTTGTTGCGACCTACCACATTGTGCCGTGGTCGCATGCCTTACTGGAGTGCAAGTGGGCTGAGGTTCGATTCACGGCGTGGTCCTTTACTCGAGGAAAAACTTCGAACAGAGGTCGTGGAGGCGGTATAGCAGTTGCAACATGCACTTTATTGCGGTCCATTTACACGGAAGCCGTTCAAAGGATCCGTGGTAGTGGAGTGTGTGAGCTCTGTGCGCTCGCGAGGCATATTCCTAAGCCTAATCTTAAAGCATAAGCCTAAGCCAAGCAAATACATATATGTTCATAAATACATATATAGATATATGTATATAAATACATATGTGACGTTAAAGACTGCACTATTGTCGACTGTATTGGATCCGCAGGAATTACCGGGAAAATACGTACTTTTCTTATTTGTCATTTTACATATTTTTGTTTTGTTTAATTTTTACTAAGATGTTTTGATTTGAGTTTCTGGAAATTATAAAAAGGTCAGTGTGGTATTTTCATATTTTTGCAGCACCGCGGTGTGCGAGGTATTTTCATAAGCAAGATTTTGTTTTGACTATTCATGTAATTTTTTTTAAACCAAAACAAAGGAAAACTTGGGTATTTAAAGCAGACTACAAGTGACTTAGAAGGTGGTGGCTGAGTATTCGTTTTGTTTCCGCATTTTTCTTACGGTTAGCTTTGTGCAATAAATTGCAATGTTTGCCGTTGTTAAACCGACTGTTGCAGTTGTGTACCAGGATATATTAGCGTTGCATATACCGACTGTTACAGTTGGTGAGTCCGTCGAATACCGAAGGACTTAAGGACTCATACCCATCAGTGGTGGCCGATTGATGCAGTTGGCCTAGAATTAGTTCTCGGATATTCCTTGACCCCTTGCACCGGCCTACGTTACACATTTAGCTTTAGCCTATATGTTTTGGCTTAGGCTTGGGTATAAGCTCATTACATTTAGGCTTATTCCGGATATTAAACCGGAACTGGATATCCAATTGCACGCTGATGCAATGCACATTGTGCAGTATGCTTGCCAGTAGCATACGCTCTACACATATAGTCTGCTGCAGGCCTGCTTTTCCAAGCTACTTAATAAAATGGTGTCAAGTTCCAGTTCTTACCTCAAACTGACATTCAACGCTACAAAGCATAGCAATTAAGCTATTATTTTGACCAAACTCCCAATGCGTTCATATTTAGTTTTTGTCTTGTGGTACTTATGTAGAATCATTTTGTACGTGTCGATGCGAAAATTATTATACCAAATCAGGGATAACATGCAGTGGTAGCGCGCCGAACTTAAAATCTGTCATCTATGAATCGTGCAATGGAAGCCGCGCGAGAACATCCCGCATTTTCAGCTGCAAGAACTCAAAACTAAAAACCATCGTAATCGAGCCTACTCAACTTTTATAACAATCGGTTTTTCTAGGGTAGTAGGTGGCTCCGCTTATCTCATTATCTTTTGAATCAAAACTTAAAATACAAAATAAAACAAAGTTATTAGGGCGGCTTTTATTATATTTTGGAGAATTACTGGGGATATTAATTACAGGAGATTTTTTACGATTAAAGGGGTTACAATCGTACAAATTGTGAGTCAAATTGACTCTCTCCGAAATAGGCTCTACGGGACTACACAAATTGAGTCAAATTAGACTCCGCCAGAGTCAAATTCGACTCACTGAGTCTCACGTTTGACTCTGGCGAAGTCGAATTTGACTCAGTTTGTGTAGTCCCGTAGAGCCTATTTCAGAGGGAGTCAATTTGACTCACCATTTTTTGCCGTGTACTATTTAGGGATTTGAGTAATTACTAGTGTTGTGAAGTGTGTTTATCTGTAAGCAATTGGGTTTTAGTACAAAGCCAACATAAAAGACGCATCGTAACTAATTACACACAGGAATGATTACTGCAAAAGTTGTACACGTCGTAGTTGAATATCGCTTTCGGGCAAATTAAGCATCATTGAACTGTTTCTTTGTCGCGGGGTATTGCGTAGGTGTTATGGGTTCAGAGTAATTTCCCACCGGGTTGCTTTCACCTCAATGGTTGATTTCATCCCAGCGGTTGGTGTCACATTAACTAACGGCTACTTTCACCTCAATTTCTGGTTTCAATCCAACGGTTGCTTAAAATATTCCAAGTATTGTTTTCTGTGCAACGGTTAGTTTCACCTTAACAATTGCTTTCCCGCCAACGATTATTTTCACTCCAACAATTGATTTCACTCCACCGGCTGGTTTCACCCCGACGGTTGGTTTCACCGCAATGGATGGTTTCAACCTAACGGTTCATTTCCTCCAAAGCCTTGGTTTACTCAAGGGTTATTTTCACTAAAACTATTGGTATGTTGATTTCGGTAACTAATGTTTTTTGCGCTAAACGACAGTGCTTGTTTGTTTACTATATATTAGCAAAAATATCAAACATATCCCATGTTGCTCATATGCTAATCATTTGTTTCAAGTATACTATCTGCAGCGTCTAAAAGAAATTGCAATTTTTAGACCCCAAGAAGGAAAACGAATATTAATTAACTCGAGTGAAACCGACGAGATTTTCAACCTTTGTATTATTTGGAAAAAAGCGAAAATATATTTTCACATATATACCATTCAATTTCATTAATGTTTTTATTCCATGTAATCACAGGCAGAACCTTTTTCGGCAATTCTGCAAAAGAGCATTTGCTTATGCTTAGGCTTTACGCATATGCTAAACAGGGGCGGAACAGTATTATAAGCATATTCCTATGCCTAAGCTATTCGTAAAAGTTTAAGCCTAAGCCTAAGCCAGGCAAAAAATTAGTCTAAACCTTAAGCTTTACTCTATTCTAGTCACACAGAAAAACGTCGCAATCTAACCAACAACGATGAATTTTTACACATTTTATTTATAATACACGAGTATATAAACGACGGGTCTTTCCCACCTTGCGTAAAAACCCCAAACAAACACATTTTAGCAATTGTGACGCAAGATCCTTGAAGGAAAAGAGGGTAGCAATTATTACAAAAATATATAGGATTCCCGAACCAGGAGCTGAAAAATACCTTATTTTGTATCGGAACCGAATAATGCAAAATACCAAGTACCACATCTATAGGCGACGAGTAGAACCGCGGCTAGGGGATTCGACACTCCAGCTGCCTGTGAGAAGGGGCCTCTTTGTTAAATGCTGCTTATTCAAAAACATAGGGGGTATATGGCGATGGGGGGCTTTAAGGTGCACCCGGAATCATGATCTCAGTAGGGAAATCCGGTGTATTTCACTATTCATTTCCAGTATAAAATCTTGTGTTTTTTCCGCGGAATTTTATAGTATCTTCGGTGTTAAAATTTCATCTAATTTAAAAATTTACTATAATGTGTTGTTGAATTGTTTGATTTTACCCTTGTTTTTACGAAATCTCGGCAACTTATTTTTATACAAATTTGTGCCAAAAGTTAAAACGAAACGCGCCAAAAAGATAAATTTTGTAAAACTAATGCAAAATTTCACTACCAAAATTGGCGGAACCTCTGGCAGCAAAATTCCACTGGAGCCGTAACCAGAGGTCGATTTTCTGCCGGAACTGGAAATCGATTTTCCGCCAGAGCAGGAGCCGGAAGCAGACATTTGGTTGCACCCTGACATTGATTCTGCTAAAAATTGGAGTTTATGTTTGCAAAAATTTGTAAAAAAATTTGCGTGCGGTAGCACTAGTTATGGTTTATTTATTTTTTGCAAAGGAATTTTACAGTAACAGGTAACAGACTAACAGTTTCTTTTTAGTTGCCTGTTCCGACTCCATTTGCGGTTCTGGAATTTTTTGCTTTTCCGTTAGTCTAATATTAGTAGGGACTTATAAAAGCAGGGGCCCATGTATAGAACAGGCCCAGAACAGTAGCATAGGCATATTCCCAAGCCTAAGACTTAGCCTAAGCCTATGCAAAAAATTTAGTAAGCTTAAACTGACTCTATTACAGCCCCTCCGGAAACGATCCGGCCCCGTTCTATACATGGGCCGAAGCATGGATACGGAAATATATTCCCTCGAAATTGTAAAACGACTCGAAAAGAGCACTTTTGCAGGCCCTGTACAGTGGATCGGTTTCGTGTCCTCCGGGTTCCCAGTCTTTCCAGGGATTTAGAGGTGTAGTAGCCGCAGCTCTTGCGACTAGAAGCAAACGCAGGTAAATTGAGCTCATCAGAAAATCACGCGAGTGAAGCGAATGTGAAGCCAGACGCAATTACTGTATACTAAATTCTGAATGCTCGCGGAAATTCGGATATATATTTTTCTTCTCTATAGTTTTGGTTGTGCGCACACTTTGTAAAATTCCGCTACAAAATTTATTTTTGTCCGGATCCTGGGTAATCCGATTCCTAATTGTCTACCCTTGGTATATACTAAGTACTGGTTTAGAATAGGCAGTGGGCCTGTTTCAGCTGTAACATAAATTTTACCACAACCACCAACGTAGAATTTAGTATAAGAAACGAGAATAACGGTGCGGCCCTATACTTTTGATGACGTCCGGCGCCATTCGTCACCATCCTGCGCTGTCTGTCATCATCCGGTTCCGTCTCCCTCCGTGCGGCATCATACGTGAATTTTTCACGTACGATAAACGGCACTGATATCAGGAAGAAAAGTTAGTTGCAACGCAAATTTCACTAGCGAAGCGAGCGAGAAGCTAAGCGTAGTTATTTAATAGAAGTTATTGCACGTCTGGCTAGATTCACTTTCTTTTGCAAAATTCGATTCCAAAACTGGGTGTAATTGCGCATTTGACCTTTCGCAGACTCCGCCGATCCGCTATAAGGTTGGTTACCCTGGATTGAAAGTCCTTGCCACCCATCCTTGGCGGGTACCCCTTATGTTGGATCGAGGATTGGCTACAGTGTCTAGTTATGCTACTCCGCTCACCGGTGTCCGGGATGGGCATCCGTCCCAGGCTCGCGCTGTTCTCATACTTATAGCGCAGCTATTATTTTCCAACAATTTCACGTATATTATACATTTGATGTTAATCCGGGCATGAGAAACTCTGAGATATTCCTTGTAAACCGATCAAATTTTCTGTCGTCGAGGTACTAAAATGGACATAGTGGCCTATTCTAAACCACGGAATGTTGATGCGAAATACTTCCGCGTTTCAGCAACGAAGATCGATCTCTTCCTTTTGAATGCCTAACGCTAGCACCAAAAGCATCGTTGTTATGACCGTTTCGCGGTGTATTGTACTCGCTTGCAACCCCATAATGTTTCTGGTGACGAGATGTTTGGCCGTAAGAAAATTCTCGTCCAGACTGAGCGTGAGAAATTTGTCTAGGTGCATTGCTGGTTCCAGATGCGGGTGATGTCATGACGTAAAGTGACGTCGACACACGTTCAACTATGTTCGCTAATGAATCAAGTTTGCGGTCAATCAGACTTAGCTAAAATGAAACAGAATATATATGTTTACACAAATATATATATATATATATGTATATATATATATATATATATATATATATATATATATATATATATATATATATCGTCCCAGCTTATGGTTTCACCCCAAAGATTGGTTTCACCCCAGTGGTTGGTTTCATCCCAGCGGTTGGTTTCAACCCAAAGGTTGGTTCTACAACAGCGATTACGTCCGCCCCAAAGATTGGTTTCACCTAGTGTTTAGTTTCATCCCGATGGTAGTTTTTACTTGGACAATTTGTTTCACCCCGACGGTTGGTTTCACCCATGTACCTATTATATGATATAATGGTACACTAATGGGAATATCAAGGTACTAGAAAATTTCGGAACATGTAAATATTATTTTATTCGGGACAATGTAATACTTGCGCACTAATAAAATGCCACGAAGGTAGAAACTGCAGTAGTCAATGATTACAAATGCTAAGTTTGCTTTTAAGTTTGCGTTTTTAACAAAAATTGTCTTGTAAACAAAGTTGTAATTGCAAATAATTCAAATTTTAATACTAGTTTACCACAACTTTGCAGACATTTCTAAACATGTCATACGATATTGACAGAGACCATATTTCGTGTATCATATGATATTGCAGTACAAATGGCGTCAGTCGCATTAGGATAGCATTCAAAATTTTTGAATTTGATAGTGGAATAACGTGCAGACAACCGTTAATAGACTTTTATACCAGCATTGTCTGGCACATAATTACTTATTTAGTATTTTAACCTCCGACAACCAATTTTTTAAAGAAATCTCTAAAAAGTGTTGTGTACGGTCAGGCTTAAGAGTATGCTTATTTTACTTTTGCGCCCCTTAAAGTAACAGTGGTCTTAAACATTAAAAGTAGTTTTGCTGTCGGCAATGTTTCAGAAGAACTTATGGATGTTATTCATTTAGCAGGAATAGCAAACATGCATGGAATCTTAAAAAGTTTTCGCTCACATTTAAAGGGCAATCCTTGCTAAGGAATAACTAAGCTATTTCATAAACCTAAGCCTACGCGTATGATGGGAAGCGTTCAAGAGCCAATGCACTCGGTCCATTTCAGGCGGCATAATTTTGCTGCCACTTGTGGATAACAATCAAAATATTTTGCAACAATGTTTATGGTCAAGCTACCTTTTGCTGCAAAATTCTCAAATATGTGCTACCTGATTTTCAACGCGTGACAACCGTGACCCAATCGTCATATTATGACCTGATTTTTTCGAAACACTGTACTGACCAGGTTTCCCAAGTGTTTGGTCCAACCTGAAATTCAAAACGAGCGTCCTAGCACACACAAAAAAAAGTATTTTTTAATTTATTCAAAAATGTATTTTCAGTGACAAAACTGAATCGTTTTTAGTGCAATTTATATACTACAATTTTTCTAGAAATAACAGGAAAACATATATTTATTCATTTATTTATTTAATACAATGATTTTCAGTCTTTATTTCAAAACTTTTTTCGAACATTTTTCTGTTATAAAAGAAATATTTTCAAGTGTGCATTTAATACAATAATTTTCAGTCTTTATTTCAAAACGTTTTTCGAACATTTTTCTGATATAAAAGAAATATTTTCAAGTGCGCCTTGCTAATTATATTTCTTAAATGTACAACTCAGAATTTTGAGTTCTGATAGTGCTAAATCAGTTTTAGGGATTCAACTCATTCTGAGTTAAAACCAACTTACTGAAATTTACAGTGACGTGGATGACCGAGGCAAAAAGGAAAACAAGTTACGACTTGGGTATATAACACCTTGGTGACTCAAGCAACAAAGTTCTATTCATCCACTAAGCATATGCTTGGAGTCCAAGAAAATGCCTCATGTCCCCCTATAAACAAAATAACAGAGCGGTTGAGCATTCTTTTTACCCTTTTTCGACAACAACCGGGAGAGTTAGAGTATTTTCTTGAACAACAATAATACAGGCGCCAATCACTCTCTTACGTCCATGTGGATTTGAACTTACTACACTTGTGTGGACTAAAAACGCAACGCGCGCTGAATACATTCTTTTTAAGTACGTAGAATCTATTCAGTTGTTTGAAACATAGTAGAATCTATTCAGTTGTTTGAAACATACCTTCGTTGAAGTTCTTTAATTCGAACCATCATGTTTAAGTGACCTTGTGAGTACTGTTCTATAACGTCTCGAACGTCGTATGGTTTTCGAGCTTGCTGTAAAATACAGAATATAAATTTAATAAAAGTTTGAAAAATTTGCGGCATAAGCGCACACTAAATATTCAATATTTCATTCATCTTAAACAAGAAATTTCGCTCACTTTTCTCGGTTTACTTTATGCCTACAGTAAAATTGGACAATTTTGTATTTTCAACCTTACAAATTTTACGTGTTAGAAAAATTTTGGGGATAAAAATGATAAAACTACACTACAATTTTTTGGTGCCAATAATAGCATGTATAACATACAGTAAAAATTGCGTTTCATGACATTTGCCATCCCGCCCGCGCCCGTCAGAAATTTCTGGATCGACCTCTGTGTGTACTTAGCAATTTAATGACTACCGCGAGCTTTATTTGATACGGTAGAAGCAGTTAATATGCAACGAGAACAATCTGTAGAATAATTTAACTTCCTTAATACACAATAAACGAACTGATTCAATTGGAAACTCCCTTTAGCACCGAATTTAACTGTTGCAACTTTACGTAAAAGTAATGCCAAATACCAAACCGATACAGAGTTTTTTTGCATTTACCTGAAATTTTCTTCTAGACACAAAATATTTGATTTTTCGAATTGCACGAATTGCATTTTTATGCGGTTCGGTTAGCCTGCAATAAAAAAATCAGCAACATCAATATACTTAGTTCATCGCAGACATTTGAAAAGTATAACATGATTTTGAAAAAATTGTCTATTTTTACATTAACACGAAGCAATTTTATAGTACTTAAAATACCGTAACAATGTGGGCGGAAGGGCAGTACCCGAGCCCATTTTGCGGCAATCTTCACGCCTCTGTGGCTGAAAAAATCATCGCTTACACTCTCAGACTATTCCATCATGTATTAAGGAATGATGTTTTCCTCGTTCCTGTGTAAATCTATCTGCCTTATCAACAAATCTTGGTTGTGGGCCTAAGTACCTGCGACACGGAAAGAATACTAAACATTTTAATTTTACAACGAAAAAGATTTTGAACGCCGCAGTTAAAGCGATGAATGGCGTATCCGTATCTTCAGTTAAATTGGGCTGCAATGTACAACAACTTAAAGCATTGGCTCATACAGCGTCAGCTACAGTAACAACTGTGTCATGGTGGAAAATGTCGGCGTTGACAGCTTGTCAACAATTATTTATTAATAAGACAATGCTTCCAGTGTCATGTTATGCGATGAAATATTGGAAATAACAAATGCTAGCTAAACTAGACTTTATAAGATAATGTAGAAAAGAAACAGAAAAAAATTTAAATAAAATTATTTATTACAAAAATTAATAATTAATTTCTTTACATAACAACAGGAGGTAAAAAATACGGATCATCAGTATACAATTCTTCATCTCGGCCACCAATTGAGCTGTCGTCTGATTTTTGTCGAGTGCCTGAAACCAGTGATTGCTGATAACTTGAGGCTAACGTATGAGCCGTATTCTCAACGGTTTGTAGCACCTATCGCCAGTTAGTAATAGGTTTTCAAACAAGCGCACTGCGGCAGCTGCGATTATCAGAAGATGCATAGAGTTATGGCGAGAACTTTTGAAACCTGACCTAGCTGTGGTTTGATAGTCAAAATACCTATCCTAAGCCAGTGATTGGTGCTATAGGCACTCCGGGATTGGCCAAAAGTCTAAGTTTCAGTACAAAAATGTTCCAATCGCAAACATAGCAATTCTTGTACCCACCCGGTTTTCCTGGTTATTAAAATTCCTGCACAATGTCCAGAAAATTACTATCCACCAAAACTGTCAGCTAATAAACTATATTCCCCTAAATACATACTGTAAACAATTATCAAACTAATTTTTTTACTCTAAGATGTCGAACGCCTATTGGTGGATTCGTGATTGTTTCACCAAGCTTACGGTAAACAAAAAACGACCGTAATCAAAAAATTTCATATCAAGATTTAATACTAAAATTTCATTTGATCTGACGCGCAGCCATCAGGCAGTAATTTTTGGAGCCGCCACTGTGAATACCTTTTTCATGCGATCGATTGGAGTCGTTCCCAGCTACACCATAAACGTCAAGTGACATGTCAGACGGCCTTCTTTGTTCAATGGGAACAGACGTGCATGGCAATGGCGACGGCAAGAACGGTTCATCGCATGTCGATGTTGTGTTACGGCTGCTGCAAATGAAGCAATCATACCAGGGGTGTTGCCAGGATTTCATTTCGGAAGGGTATAATGGCTGGGTTTTTGGAATCATACTTAAGTATTTACTTAAGTTATACTTAATGAATTACTTAAATCGCCCACTTAAGGAAACACTTAACTTTTCGAACAATAACAGATAAATGCACTGTCATAGCAAAATAGTAATAGTTATTATTTATATTAAAGAGGCACCATGAGTCTACAACTTCAGTTAGATCAACGTTAGTATGCCTGAGCTGGTAGCGTCTAATATGTCAAATTTATTCAGCGACTTAAGTATTTACTTTACTTAGGTAAGCTTGTAACAACGACAAAAATGGTTAAGTAATTGCTCAGCACGTACTTAAGTACTAAGTCGTACTTAAGTAGGGTTTCAGAAACACCGCCAATGTCACTTTAAATTTAGTCTCCAGGATCCAACAGGAGATTCTGAGACCTGTAAAATTGCACGTTTTTCGCCTGTTTAAAAATATAGGCAGTAGATATATCCGCTATTTTTCTACTTATATGTGACCAATGAATAATGCAAGTTTTGGAAAAGCATATAAAAGCGTAACGCCCATAAGTATTTTGATTTAGTTCAATTACAAAAAGAACGGAACCTAAAAGCTTGTGTTTCTGGTGCTTTCCGGCGGCGGCGCTAGATGGCATCAAAATAGTCAAAAAAGTCGTGGATCCAGAAATTTCTGAAAAACGGACTGCGGAAGCGATGAAGAATCCGAACACCATCTTAGCGCTAAACCTAATAATGCAAAGTCTTGGTTTTGATCTCACTTGGGGGTTTCGTATGCAGTGGTGGCTTCCGCTTGAATTCGTCAATGATCAGAAAATATAGCTCTTTTTTAAAGGTCCAAATTAAAAACAACAATGTGTACCATTTATTTTCTCGGCGTCGTTTGAATAAACTCGCTCGACGGGCCCGGTTCATCAAAGACGGAGATTCGGTTGCTGCCGGTTTCTGCGTTCGAGATCCGCTTTTGTTCTCGCCACTTGTCGGCCGTTGTTCGCCACCAGATCCCAGCAAAGCTTGCTCACTTTTAATTTCTCTATTCTCGTTTGCATGATTCCGCTTTTCAGTGATGACGTCATCATTAGTAATGTTGGTTGGTTCAGAAGTAGCAGCTGGAGCTGAATCCTTCCGAACAACATGATCCATCTTGGGATTTGAAGACGGGGAATGATTCGTGCTAACGGCTGGTTGCAGTTCGACATCGTCAGCGTTGGCTATAACCGCCTGAGACGCAACGTGAATTTTCCAAGTCGCAATTGAATTGAAATCTTTGTCAGCGGCGTAGCATCGCCATAGACACTAGAATTAGGATATGATCAAAACGGCTATATTGCATTTCTTCCCAGACACTTAGGTTTAAGCTTAGACAAACGTTTAGGTTATCACGATAGACACAATAACACATTTCCACCGAAACGCGAATGCTATGACTAGGTTTAGGCGAAGGCTTAACTTACACCTAAGCGTCCCCCGATTCAAATTATATTGTGCGACGCATATGAGTTTTTTTCATGTCTCGATATTTAACTGCTGTTTCAATGCCAGCCCTGTTCAAATCCAAAATTTTCGGATACGTACCACACCTATTAATTACAACAATACAGCAAAGTAAAAACGGAACTGCAAATGTTGTCAAACATCTAAATGATTTTGCTTTATCATCTTGAATAAGCTTACTTGTATAAGTGTTGCAGCTGCTGGAATTTGGCGGTTAAAATGTTTTTGGCGCTGTTTTTGTTGAACTTTGAGCGCGAATCCTGAACCAAGAATACCCTGAAAGTATATAAATTAATATTTTTAAGCGGAACAGATCATTTGAACTTTCAGCGCGAATCCTGAACCAAGAATACCCTGAAAGTATATAAATTAATATTTTTAAGCGGAACAGATCATTTGAACTTTCAGCGCGAATCCTGAACCAAGAATACCCTGAAAGTATATAAATTAATATTTTCAAGCGGAACAGTTCATACCGTTGCGTTGCAAGATAACTCGGAAGATCAACACTATATTAATGTATCTGTGATATTATGTTACCAGTATGCAATCAGATATCCGTTTGCGTTTCAGTTACCTTAATAACTATCCGTTTATATGTCATGACTGTTGTGGCGCCTGCTGCTATTCGCGTTAGCTACCCCCCTGATTTGCATAGGTGTAGCAGAAGCGGTGGTGTTAAAGCTTTTGCATTCATTTGAAGCTAGTAGGTCAGTCGGATAGGGAAATATTAGTAAGGTGTTGGTTGCAATGTTTTCGTTTGATGTGAATGTACTGTTCTTTTTACTTAAATCTTTTGCTTATATAGTTTTGTCTTTCTATAATGGATATAGGTGTATTTTAAATATTATTTTATAATAAATTGTTGGTATGTGTACTAAATACGAAATTATTTTGGCAGTTTGGGTCGGCACAGTAATACCAACACTGTTACCATTAACATAATTAGAATACAGATTTATTCAGTAGCATACTGTAAATTCCAGTGAGTTGATTTCGACAATTCAGAATGAGTTGAATCACTGGCTGAGTTAGGACTATCAGAACTGATAATTGCGAGTTGATACAACTCAGTCTGATTTAATTAATTAACTTTCCCAGAATCAACTCAACTCAGAGTGAGAATCTAGCCAATTCTTAAAGTTTACTGTGATTAACTCTAGAAATAAAACTAGCTTTCCGTCTGAGTTGATTATTTAATTCGTTGAAATTTTCAGTAGCTTAAAATATTTATTGTTTTCAGGAAAATGTTTCAAAAGTTTGATTTCGTTTTACTCTTGGCGAGCCTGAAGAAGCGTTTCTGTTCTCAAACTGTTTATTAATTGAAAATAAATTGAAAAAAACATAAATTTATTGTTATTTAATTTACATATGAATTTTAAATATTTTACCGCAGGAAGTGCAAAAAATGAAATGGCAAATATAGCAAAACATGACGCAATAATTCGGCCGACCCACGTTTGCGGCACAACGTCTCCGTATCCGATTGTTGTCATTGTGATCTAAATTAACCATAACAAATCTAAAACTCTATATAGTGCGTGCAGTAATTGAAATTTTTCAACTAACCCTTTCTCACATGAATATTTTCTATTTCATCTGAGAACTAGTGTCTAGCTAGCATTCGAACTATAGACGATCGGATAGATACGTTAATTATTACCACTGTACACAATTTGTGCTTGAGTTGCTCATAAATATTGAATGTGAAGGGGTTATAGACAGTAACTGAAAATTTATATCCATTAGCTAACGTCAAACTATTTTCTGCCTGTAGTTTTGCTAATGCGTTTTGCGTTCAAAAAACAATGGCTTGCTTTGACTGCTATAAAATTTTATGTTTTGCCATTTTGTAGCATTTGGATAAGTTTCTAGCGACGATTCAAATTTTAAACTTACAACTCCCCACCAAAGCGCGTCTGCATAGCTCGTGAACAACGCCTGTCCGTTAGGCGCTGGCGCATCTTTTTCAGCCAAATACACAAAATACGACGAAAATATTAGTCCAAGGAATCCAATATACAACGTTGTAATCAGTTCCTAAATATCGTTTGAAATATTGACCAATGTAAAACGGTCAGAGACGGAACGTATTTCGGCGAGATTGCGGCTTAGGATTAGGCTTAGGAATATGCTTATTACTGTTACCGCCCTGTTCTATATATTGGCAGAAATGTTTATGATTAGAGTTGTTGAACAATAACAGGCAACATAGAACACAAATGTTATTTTTTACACAAAATATAACGGCCATGTTAGGGGCTTGCCTACTGACTTAGGCCTAAGCCTTACCCTAAGCCTAAGTCTAAACAGAAGTCTAATCCTAAGCCTAAGCCTAATCATACGATTTCCAGTCTCTAAGTGGACCAGCACGCATGTCTTCAAGCGGGCAGGCCATATAATTAACCTGGACCACATTACATACTGTGGGCCTGCCTACTAACATGGGCCAAAGCCTTAACTTAAGCCTAAGTCTAAACAGAAGTCTAATCCTAAGCCTAAACCTAAATCGGCACAGAAGTACGACAAATCAAATGTAAAAACTGAGCTCAATTTTAAACTTCCCCTGTCACTTGTACGAAAACAACAAGTCCTATAACCAAATAGTAATAACTACTGCTACAGGTTACATATGAGGCTACAGAGGCCCAGTTCAAACCATTACCTGTCTATGAATGAACACAACTGAACCTAACAGTCTCCAAGTGCCTCCCTGACGGTCAACGTGAAGCATTCGTAGAATTTGAAGGAATCGAACACCTCTAAAATTGTTAAATAATTTGTTTGCTGGTAATCTCAAGAGTTGAAATTAAAAAATAAATGGAGTACATAGCTAAGCAAAATTATTAATATAATTGAATGTTGTATACTTTAATCATAGGCTTAGGGTCTTGGGCCCATGTTACTTTAAGGGGCGTCCAGGTTTCTGGTGGGTCTTTAAAAGAGTAGGTTTAGATTCTAGATTACATTTTTTTGCATAGGCTTAGGCTTAGGAACTTATTTTTGCAACGCTTAGGCGTCGGCTTACGCTTAGGAATAAAGCCAAAAAGCTTCAGTGTGAAGGATGCTGAAGCCAAAAATGCTTCAATGTCCAGGATACTGAAGCTGATTCAGTGTCCATGACACTACCCCCTCAAAAGTCACCTGGTGTACGCATGTTATTGTGGAAGTTGCATAAGCCTAATCCAAAGTCTATGCTTTAACCTTAACCATAAACGCGAAGAAAAACGGTACAGGAGCCATACAACCACATTTGCAGCGCCTGCCAGTTCACTTCTATTGTTCACCAAGTATATATACACGCCCGTAGCCAGCTTACCTTGGCAGGGCGGCGAAACATTTTTCAGGACAGACGTATAAAGGTTTCCATGGACTTTACAGCCAAGTTTGAAAACTTCCTATGGGGGGCATAATTTGTCAAACGGGTCAGCCTCTCTAGCTACGTGCCCGTATATCTGAAAATGCAGTAAAATTTGAACAATTCACTGTGGCATCTTTGGTGAAATTTATGTTACATAAGTTATTTACAAATTGTTTCTGCTAAAGCTTAAAATAAGCAATTAGGATACGGCTGCATTATTTCAAAACAGAGTATGCAAAATACTTACCGAATAGCTGAAGTCGCAAATACTTGACCTTCAGAACCAAACGCCAGCACCAGAATGCTAGCAATAACAACGCACAAATCTAAAATGTAGCATTGCATTGTACGATATAATCCAGAAAGATAAATCACACAAATAGTATATCTCATTTTCAGGAGCGTCAGGTTTAGTAAACGTAGGCTAAGCGTGTTTTTATGTTTTGCCTAAGTCTAATAGTTCGCTGTGGTTATCAGGCGATAAACTTGGGTACACTTGACAGCAACGGACGTCCGCAGAAAATCACGGGGGCACCGTACACTTTTGGAGCCCCTACAATTGCAATTCAATGTTGTTTGTTCAGGGCAGCAAAATGACTGCTAGAATGCAAACAGATTTTGTATGGTTGTTCTACCCTTGACCTTATTCGACACATCTGAATCGGCCAAGTTTTAAAAATAATATTTGTAAAAATAAAAGACATCAAACCAAAAACGCCATGCATTTTGCCGATGCAGTAAAGGTGAGCCAGCTACTTTCAAAGACTTATTTTGATTTTATTCCGCTTTTATATAATACATAATTCAAAGCTAAAGCCTTTTTTCACCCAAAAGGCAATGCCAGGTGTAGCTTGAACAATTTACCAATGATTGAAATCGGCTTGCGTGCGAACCGAAACCGTCCAGTCCATCCCATATATTTTGATCGACAACCGGCTGACCAAAGACGCACCACGTATTCGAATCCAAAGAAACCAACCAAGAATAACTCCTAAAAAGGTTAAAAAAAGATGCGGTATAAAGTCGTGCTGCAACGTCCGGGCCCTTAGCCAGAGGTGGGCTCAGCCCTCAAGGAAAAATTGGCGTCAACTAGAAAATGTTTATCTTTGAGCCATCGGAAACGCTTGTATGCTCCTCCTGAAATAATTTTAGCCCCACTTAGTATGGAGACCTCGCTACGGAATTGAACGACGTCAGGCAAACGTACGATATCAGATTATTTTAAAGTGACTCCGAACATCCTCAAAAAGTACAACTAATTGCGTTAACCGTTAAAATTTGAGCAAAATTGAGCTGAATTTGTTACACTTTTATCACACGGAGATTGTGGGTTTTGAAGATATCAAATTTATAGATTACTTTTATCAAAAGACGACATTGCTAGCGCATATTTATACAAAACAAAACAGGGACACCGTCGAATTTATAAACCTGAATGAGAGCAGTTTTAAAAATATTAGTCTAAATTTCGAATGCGACCTGTAACTTCGCTAATCGAAGTAGATCCCATGTAAATTCTATTCAGATTAGGGCCCATATTCTCAAATGTATATAGCAACTATTATCAGTTAGTAATAGGTTTTCAAACGCACTAACTATCGCAGTTGTTGAACTCAAAATTGGTACAAGCGCACAGCAAATCATATGCGAAAATGTTCCAAAATTTGAGCCTCTGCTTTCATTGGTTCGCAAACTATAAGACCTGGCACCAGCTGATGTTAGGTGCTAAACACGTTTGAGAATACAGGCCCTAAATGGCAACATGCAAGTAGCCATAGTATTGCTATTAAAATGAATAGAATTAAAGGTAAAAATTGTTAGTTTATTCACCATATAAAACAAAGTAGTGTTGGCGAAGAATTGATAGTTTTCCACTGTTGACAGCACACTGAAGATTAAGCAAATAAGCACCATCATAAACCTGAAATCAGAACTATTTCTCTTAATATTATCATATTTACGTCAATTTTTAACAGAACACATTTTCTACTGGTCTGCTCGAGTACCGCGATGTACCACAATTCGTAAAATTTCAACTGTTACCTGAATTCCGAAACCAGACGCATAGCCAAGAAAGTAGTCAATCGTCTACAGAGCCCTGTCCATTGAAGCAAATCATTAATTTGAGTCATTTTCCGTTAAGAAATTCGATGTTTACCAGCACAGCGAAATACCAAATTTTCACAGGCCCCCCCCCCTTACCCCCTCTCATGGCTACAGGCCCGATATTGGCCCTGATTTTAAGTTAGCGACACTTACACACTAAAATGATACACAAAACACTTCCACCCGGTCGGACGTTCAAGAAAATTGTAGATTTTTCCTTGTGTTGTCATTTTTGCCGACTGTTTGCCTGAACCGCTATTGCACTGCTGAAATCCAGAAACACTCGGCCTGGATTTGTTTCGCCAATGAGCTTCGAATAGCCGTTCGAAAGCGCTCGGTTGTCCCGCCGGGGCACCGGACCGATACCCTCCGTGATGATGGCCCAAGGCAGCGGTGGAAAGAGACGACGATCCGACGCTCGCCGTTGAATCCAACGAACCCAGTCGGCCGAACGCTGCAAAGTTGCTACCGAACTCAGGATTGCCGTACAGCCCCAGAGTTGAGTCACGGTGTAGCGCCGAATACCGCCCACCAATCCGGTCTTGTGGACCTATTAAATAGATTTAAATTTTTAAATTTTAATTCAATTTCAAACATCAGATTTACAGTTTGTGAGCCTGTAGCGAAAAGATGGATAGAGCGAACACTGATCTACTTAGAAACCTTGGGCCCAAAACAAAAACGTTCACCTCGCATGTAAGCCAAGTAAAATATCCGCATGCGATTCAAACTTTGTTTGGGCGTCTATCATGTTGAGCTGACTACAGACGTGGCGACTGTGCAACAATGTTGGCGATGTTTTAGTGTTGAATAAATTTACATTTGGCATTAACAACTCGTCATTAACGTACCTTCGCATTAAAAAAGATTACCTTGAAGTCAAATTTTAATTTCTTGCAGGCATTTAAACTTAAAATTATTTTGACTTTTAGTTTTCCTGCAGGAATTTAAGCTTAAAATAATTTTGATTCATGAATAAAACGATCTCACGGACAACATCAAACCAGTACTCGTTAAGGATGGGATGTTTGTCCATTAAAAAATTTTGAACCGAAAGATTAACCAATCATTTCAATATTTACACTGAAAAAAATGGTGAGTCAATTTGACTCTCTCCAAAATAGGCTCTACGGGACTACACAAATTGAGTGAAATTGAACTCTGCGAGAGTCAAATTCGACTCGTTCGTTTGATTTTGGCGGAGTCTAATTTGACTCAGTTTGTATAGTCACGTAGAGCCTATTTCGGAGACAGTCAATTTGACTCACCATTTTTTGCAGTGTAGAAATCAAATTTGTTTAAACGAACACTTACCTCTGTACACATCTGCCTGATGATCAACGTTTGGTACAGCAACTGATTTGACATTTTGCGTCATTGGTACGTTATCGTGATGATGATAATCGGGTCGAAATTGATTCATTAAAATGTTAATACTACCTTGTTTTCACTGAAAAAATCACTTTATACAAACAAATATTTCATGAATAATAAAATTACACCATTTTTTACATGAATTACGTATTGTACGCATTGCTGGAAATAAAGCTTGAGTGAATAATTAATTAATTATTACACAAGTACGGTACTCTTAATATTTGAATACCCCTTTGTATGACGTGAACCAGGGTTCGTATACAAAGAGAACAATAACAGATGGAATCTCAGGGACGGATCGAGAAATTTCTGACAAAAGCAGGCTGGAAAAGTTATAAAACACGCAATTTTTACCGTATGCTAAAATTGTTCCTATACTAAGGGAAAGATGACAAATGGAATGTGCGGCAGCGCAATTTTAACTGTATGCTAAAATATAAGTGCCGATTTTCTGAGGACGGAGACATTAATGCCATTTTATCACAAAAAAATTGTTCTGATGGAGGGCGCACGTTCCACCCCAACCGCCCCATCTTGACCCGCAAGTGGATAGAATCCTACCTATGATTCCCGAAATTTCTCAACAGAAGAAACAAAGTAACCTTTACTGCGCTTTAGAATAAGCTTATAGACTTCAGAGGTCATAAAAGTTTCTTTTAGATGAGCTTATTCCATCCCGAAATGAAATCCTTGCCACATTCTTGATGTGGACAGCGCATGTAGCAAATTGATACGGAGACCAGGATAGCAGCAACGCGACAAAATATTTTTTATTCGGTGCCCTGCCCTGCGGAAGAGCCAATGAGACGAGGCAGTACACTGTAAATTCCAATGAGTTTAACTCACAATGAATTGAATCCCTCATTCTCAGTTAGGACTATCAGAACTAAAAATTGTGAGTGGATTCCACTCATTCCGCATCAATTTAATAACTTTATCCGGACTCAAATCAACCAAGAGTGAAAATCAACTCAACTCAGAGTCCGTTTGATGCTTTGACTGTTATTAACTCAGAAACAACTAACTCCTTAATTTATTACTGCAAGTAGAATTACGAAACTACTTTAGCGGAAATACTACCGCCTACAAAGTTCACACCCTCAACAAGGAATACTGTATTAATCAGTTTAACTCCAACATTTAGTGCCTACGCACATCTTTATAAGTACACGTCATGCATTTGTGCTAATGTTTCTAAAACATTCTCTGGTCGCCGCCCATTTTCACAAATGATAGGTTTCACATAAACTACCCCCGACAACCTTAAACATCCATCATATATTTTCACATTTATTAGCTTCAGGTTTTTGCTTTTAAGCTCAGAAGCTGTGAAAACAATTGTAAGGTACACACTTTGCTTGGTCTTCCGGAAACGTATTTTGCGGAGGTGAATGGCGTCAAATTCGTTACGAATAGTAAACTAATATTTGCGTTTATGCTTTTTGTGAGATTTTCAATCACAGCGAAACGATTTCGAAACGTTTCTGACAAATTAACTAACCACATACAAGCGTAATGTGACAAATGCTATCAGATTAGGCACAGATGTACGGTTTAGGTTTATTGTAATGCCCTCAGGTTGACGTATATCTATTTTTTACGTCACCAGAGAAAACCCCCTGCTATTCGTGCACAGACTGTTCTTACTTGAACTAAACGTTGATCTGAAAAGCTGTAATTCAACCCAATTCCAAATTAGACTACGCGTTGGGCTACTCACTTGCTATGGTTTGCGATTGGTCACTGCGTGTATCACGGGGTTGGGGGGCACTGGGTAGCCGTGCCCCTCAAATTTCGCTGGTGCTGCCCCTCAAATAGACTCGGTCTAAAAGTAAACAAACTTGAATTGCAATTGTAGACGCTCCAAAATTATTCAATGCCTCCCCCAAATTCAATTTACTGCGGAAACTTCTCGTATTTAAGCCAAACAATTTCATTAATTTCTTCTATTCATGTATATAAATGTGACAAGTGTACGTGCCTGTGCAATTGAACCGAAAACATATTGCGATAGGTTTTATACGTCGCGACGTTAGCTTAATTAAACATTTATCGGGTTTGGTCGCGGTTTTCGGCCGGTTTGTTGTCTTGGTCCATCGACATACAGGTACGAAGGAGCAATTATCGATTATGAGACGTTTTTAACCCTTTCTCACATGAATATTTTCTATTTCCTCTGATACCTACTTTTATGCTAGGATTCGAACTCCAGTGACTGGAGTGGGAGGCGTATACCATCACCACTCAGCTATAGGAGCTTGACGCTCGAGCCCGAGGGGCTCTCACGTCTTGTGGTGATTTAGTACTATGTATACGTGTTGCAATTGTTAAACACGGTGCGATATACATTATTTAACGTATATACACTGCGCTTAGTTGCCTACAGGCAACTCAATGTGAGAAGGGGTTATACTTTATAAAAACTCTTTTAACTCTTTCCCGCATGAAGTTGCTCCGGAGCAACTAAATTTCGTTATCTTATAACATTTTGTACCAACTTTATATCACTACCACATGAAGTTGCCACCAGAGCAACCATTGAGACATTTATAAAATTTATAAAAACTTTTTTAAACAATAATTGGTCAATAAATAATGGAACCGTATCACCCGTGGTCCTGAAACCTTATCAATAAACAAAGATAGATGGCACAATCTATGTAAGAATACAATGGGATACTGGAAACTCCCCCTACAGGTTCAGTTCACGCTCAGACTTTCCTTAGAAAATCGCGTTTCTGAGTACATGCCCGTAGCTAGCTCACTTCCCTGGCACCCCTTGGCTACGGGCCTGTCTGAGTATAAGCCTAAGCCTAAGTTTACTTAACCTTATAAAAACAAAGGGGAGAAAGTGTTCGATAACCTTTGAAGTGCTAACCCCTGAACAGTAGCCACAATTGAAATTGGTTTTTGTCCATGGCTGACGTGCTCGGATAGTTCTGTTTTTACAGCAGATATTTTGATCGTCCCACCACCGCCTGTCCATAGTTCTGGTTGCGGCCGCAATTCTTGCATGCAAACGTGGGTCAACCCCTTAAAACAGGACGCTGAAACTCACCATGACCAAATCAGTTGTTCTATTCGACGTGGTCCGCGAACTAAAACGACAGGCAGAGCAAGCAAGACATCGCCTCGTCCTACCACCACTTTCGCCCCGCTGGCCAAAAATTGTTCTACAGCATCTAAACCAACTCAGCGACTTTATGGAAAATGGACACCAATGAATTAAGTGAAAAGTGGCCTATCCTATAGATCTCGACGAGTTGAGTTCAACGGTACTTTTTTGCGGCTGCAAGACTAACGGTTTAATTTTTATGGCCGCAATGTCACAGTTCAACCATAAGGCGCAGATTAATAGACGAAGCGTCTATGAGATACATGTTCTCAAAGTTACCGGTTTATTCGTGTACAAACTTGGTAGCTGGTTCGGTTGTACAAAGTTGAAATTTAAAGTGCCATAACTTTTGAACCAGGGGTCTTGCCTTCTTAAAAATGGCACTGCAAAATAAGTTACTTTTCACTATTCCATATTTCGTACCTCCAGCAAAAATTTTATGTCAGAAAAGTTGTCCGAGTCTTCTCCTTCTTGCTCTATCAACGAACACTGTAAATTCCAATGAGTTGATTAATCAATTCAGCTAGCGAGTTGGTTATTTCTGAACTAATATCAGTAAACATTAACTCACTCTCAGTTGAGTTAATTCTTACTCTGAGTTGAGTTGACTCTGGGTGACAATTAACTCGGAATGAATTGAATCAACTCAAAATTCTGAGTTCTGATAGTCCTAACTCAGACTGAGTGATTCATTTCATTCTGACTTAAAATCAACTCACTGAAATTTGTAGGGATACCACTGGATCCGTGACTCCGCTGAG